>MU698404.1:4576-41333 GCA_026770625.1 Nicotiana glauca
TAGGGGGGTGTGGGGTATGTTTGGTTACTTATATACGAGATTGGGGATTTGATCCTGGCCATTGGATCAATTATGATCAACGTCCTAGATCACTTCACTAATGAGAAACGATGTCGTTTGGGGTGATAACGAGGCGGACTAGGTGTGAGAGACGGGTCGGGTTATGTAACGGGTGAGGCTCAGTCTTTGGGGACCATTGGATCAAGTGAGATCAACGGTCCAGATTGAGCATGACATAAACGACGCCGTTTGGGCGGTCGTTTTGCCAGATCAACTGGATCGGGTACAGGTTTGTTGAATTGGGCTGGTTTTGTATGCTTTGGGCTTGGTTGATTAAAAATTTAAAAGATGGCCCAATCCGAATTCCTCTTCATTTTTTCATTTTGTTTCTTTTTTTTATTTCCTAATTTTAAAACCAAAAATCCTAGATTAAATTATAAAACCAAAATTATCTTAAATATATTAACTCTTAATAATAATTATCACACATAATTAAATAAAAAGAAAAATAACACAATTGGACATTAAATGCTAAAAATGCTAAGTACATTATTTTTGTGATTTTTCATCCTTGTAAAACAAACTTAATTACTCCTAATTGCAGAATTAAATCCTAAATGCAAATGCAACATATTTTTATGTTTTTTTTATTAATTTAACAAATAAACATGCAAGGGAAAATGCAAATAATGACAGAAAATTCCACGAAAAATTCAGAAAATTGCACACAATAAAACGAACAATTTTTGTTTTTATTTTGTGGGAGCAGTTCATGTGAGGCAAAAATCACGTGCTCACAAGGCCTGCTTTGGAAAAAGAGCAGATGATCAAATTCTTCATTCGGGCCCAGGACCCACAGTACTATGAGAGGCTGATGCTGATCGAGAATCACAAATTCTTGGACATCATCAAGCCGGGGGAGAAGATCGAGGAAGGCATCAAGAGTGGTATGGTTACAAACTTTGAAGCCTTGCAAGCTACCAATAAGGCTTTACAGTCTGGTGGTACGTCCAAGAAGAGAGACGTAGGCGCTATAATGGTTGCACAAAGAACCAAATCCCCCATCAATTATCAAACATACCCAAACCTCCAATCACATATCAGCCTACCTCAAATTACCAAACACCCTCACCCACTTACCAAACTCCACCACCCACTTATCAGTCATCTCCACCATATCAGCCGACTTTACCCAAATACTCTCAACCAACATATGTTTACCAAGCATACAACACCCAACCATCCCACTATCAATCACCTCCCCCACGTCAAAACTTCCCTAGACCTCGACCAAATTTTGACTGTAGGCCTCCCAAATAGTATATCGCCATTGCTGAATCAATTGACCAGTTGTACGAAAGGCTCAAAGCTAATGGCTATGTCGCCCCTATCCCTGCCATAACCCTAGAAAACCCTTCTCAGTGGGTCAATCCAAATAAATCCTATGTATACCATTCTGGTATGAAAGGACATACCATTGATGAATGCCGCTCTTTGAAGGATAAGATTCAAACTTTGGTTGATAACAAGATCATTGTAGTAAACTAGCCTGCTCTGAATGTCCGCAATAACCCTCTGCCAGACCACAAAGGCGGAGGTGTTCACATGATCGAGATAGATGATGACTGGGACCCCAAGGGATCAATCGGTTTAATCATAGAAAGCGATGATCCAAAGAAGCCAGTAGTCACTTTTAACCCGATTGTGGTCCAGATTTGTACTTCTAGGGACGCCGAGGTAAACATGTCCATGCCACTCGAGTTTGAAGCACCATCCTCTGCAAAAACGCCAACGCCGATTGAGTTGAGTTTATGTCACCAACAAACACACCTACACCCTTTGAAGTTGTGGTCTTACCACCTAAGAGGCTTGCTCCGATCGGAGTAAAGATAGCCATACCAATTCCAGTGGCAATGTTGGCAGTAATACCATTCCACACAAAGGCTATACCTTGGGACTACACAGTCGAGGCCAGAAGAAAGGGGAAGGTCAAGTTTTGGAAAGCCATTGTGGCTCAGGGTATCAAAAGAACCGGTAGGGTTTATACACCAGAGCATTTGGCTGAGTCAAAAAAGCAGGCCTCTAGTCGGCCAACTATCACTGAAAATGGACCCGACCTCTGGAGAAAGATATAAGCCAAAGAATACTCGGACATTGATTAGCTGAACAAAATACCGGCACAGATTTCTATCCTTGCCTTGCTACAAAGTTCGGATGCACACAAGAAGGCCTTACTAAGAGTGATGAGTGAGGCATATGTACCAAGTAATGTCACCAGTGGAGAGATGGAGAACATGGTGGGCCAGATATTAGAAAGTCACAAAATCACTTCTCATGAAGATGAGTTGCCACCATAAGGGTTGAGTCACAATAAGGCATTGCACATCATCATGCAGTGCGAAGATTATTTTATCACTAGAATCCTCATTGACGGAGGATCCAGCCTCAACATTTGTCCGTTGGTGACACTCAGGACATTAGGAAAGGGGCTGCATGAGATCAAGGACGGGGCCATCAACGTCAAAGCTTTCGACGGATCCCAAAGGTCTACTATTGGGGAAATTAGCTTGTGTTTGCAGATGGGGACTACTTGGTTTGATGTTGATTTTCAAGTGATAGACGTGCTGATATCTTACAATCTGTTGTTGGTACGACCATGGTTTCATGCCGCTGGGGCCGTAGCATCAACACTACATCAGGAAGTGAAGTTTGAGTGTAATCACCAAGAGGTGATAATTCACGGTGACGGTAGCAATCCCATATACAGTCGCCAGACAATTCCAGCAATTGGAGGCACAAAAAGGATAGGCGGGGAAACTTACCACCGCATCGAGCGAGTCAACGCCATTGATAAAGACAAAATGGTGGGATAACAAGATTGAAAGCATATTGAACTGGAGCGGGTATAAACCTGGCAAGGGACTTGGAAGAACACCACTTTCGGATTGGGGTATGAGTATACCTGGAAAGAATTCAACAACTGGTCGCCACCATGGTGTGATCCTTACTACCCATTGGAGTAGCCAATACCCCGTTTAGAACAGTCTTTCCAACCAGCCGAAGTTATAAATGGGTCTGAAGAAGAGGAAGCACTGGCAGCAGTAAGGAATTTGTTCTTAGAACACGATGACATGGATTATTGTGTCATTTTCGAGGAGGGGGAGGAAGGCCCTTCCATACAGGCTGTAACTAGAGGTGCATGCCTCAATAACTGGACTATCAGAACCACCAGAGCCTAGCGAGCCTTGGGAGCAAGGCTGAACAAGCATCATGCACTATTTTATTTTACTAGTTTACTTTCCTTTCGCATTTTTTTTAATTTTCGCAAGAAATTGCTCCACTGTTCAAGACAGTTATGGAATTTATCAAAGAATTTCAGTCTTCAAATAAAGCTTACTCTTATTATTTTTCTCTCATTACTTTACTTATACAACATTCCTATTACTTATCTTGATGAACCAATGACTATGACATACAATAAGACAACGCAACAAACGGACATAGGGTTAGAGGAAGATGATATACCGGAAGAGATTATTAAAGAATTTGAGAACTTTGAGAACAGGCCTAACTGCAACCTGGAAGAGACTGAGATTGTTAACCAGGGAGATGCAGAAAACATCAAAGAAACACGAATCGGTATTCATTTGTCACCATCAAAAAAGAAAGAATTCATAGAGTTTCTAAGAGAATATGAGGACCTATTCGCTTGGTCGTACGGCGACATGATTGGTCTGAGTACATCTATTGTGGCTCACAAATTTCCAGCTGATCCAACCTATCCGCCAGTAAAATAGAAGCTCAAAAAGTCCAAGCCAGATATGAGTCTGAAAATCAAGGAATAAGTCACTAAGAATGTCAAAGCTAAGGTTCTCAAGGTAGTAGAGTATCCAACATGGTTAGATAACATTATGCCAATACCATTGAAAGATGGGAAGGTCAGGGTCTGTGTCGACTACCGGGATCTCAACCGGGCCAGTCCAAAAGACGACTTCCCCTTGCCAAGCATATACATCCTAATTGAAAATTGTGCCAAGCACGAGTTACAATCATTTATATATTGCATCATGGTGTATCATCAGATCTGGATGGATGAAGAAGATGCTGAGAAAACAACTTTCATTACGTCGTGGGGAATGTACTGTTATAAGATGATGCCGTTTGAATTAAAAAATGTAAGGGTCACCTACATGAGGGCCATGACTACAATTTTCCATGATATGATACACAAGGAGATCAAAGTATATGTGGATGGTGTCATCATCAAGTCTAAGAAAGCCATTGATCATACGGGAGATCTGAGGAAGTTTTTCAACAAACTAAAAAGATACAACCTAAAATTGAATCCCGCAATGTGTGCATTCGGGGTTCGTGCTAGAAAATTTCTTGGGTTTATTGTGAGTCGCTGAGGAATAGAACTGGATCCATCAAAGATCAAAGCCATTCAAGAATTGCCACCGCCGAGGAATAGGAAGGATGTAATGAGTTTCTTGGGGAGACTTAACTACATCAGTCGGTTCATAGCCCGACCTACATTTATCTGTGAGCCAATCTTCAAGATGTTGAAAAGGATGTCGCCACCAAATGGACCGATGAATGCCAGAAAGCTTTCAACAGAATCAAGGAACACTTATCAACACCACCAGTCTTAGTACCGACTGTGCCAGGTAAACCTCTGTTACTCTACATCGCAGTGTTAGATAGTGCCTTCGGTTGCATCCTAGGGCAGCATGATGAAACATGAAAGAAAGAACAGGCTATTTATTACCTCAGCAAAAATTTCACTCCATACGAGGCCCGATATTATCTATTAGAACACACCTGCTATGCTTTAACTTGGGTAGCCCAAAAGCTGAGGCAATACTTCTGTGTCTATACTACATATCTCATATCAAGGATAGATCCTTTGAAGTACATATTTTAGAAGCACATGCCCACAGGCAAGCTAGCCAAGTGGAAAATCCTGTTCAGTGAGTTCGACATCGTCTACGTAATGCAGAAAGCAATCAAAGGACAGGCACTAGCGGATCACCTAGCTGAAAACCCTATGGACAGAGAATATGAACCCCTGAAAATGTATTTTCTAGATGAATAGGTATCATTCATCGGAGAAGATATTGCAGAGTCCTATGACGGTTGGAGAATATATTTCGACGGAGCAGCAAATTTCAAAGGAGTTGGCATAGGGGTGGTATTATCCGGTGTCCACCAAACTCAGGTTTCCGTGCACCAACAATATGGCCGAGTACGAAGCCTGCATCTTAGGGCTCAAGATGGACATTGACATGAATATCCAATAGTTTCTAGTAATTAGGGACTCAGACCTACTCATACATCAGGTACGATGAGAATGGGCGACCAAGAATTCCAAGATACTCTCTTATCTACACCATGTGCAGGAGTTGAGGAAGAGGTTCACAAAGACAGAGTTCCAGCATGTTACCAGAATCCAGAATGAGTTTGCCGATGCATTGGCTACCATATCACCCATGATGCAGCATCCAGATACGAACTTTATCGATCCTATTCTGGTGAAAATCCATGATCAGCCAGCCTACTGTTCTCATGTCGAAGAAGAAGCAGATGGAGAACCTTGGTTTCATGACATCTAGGAATATTTAGCAAAAGGAGAGTACCCATAGCTTGTAAATACTACTCAAAAGTGCACACTTCGAATATTGTCCAACAATTTCTTTCACAGCAGAGGAATCCTATATAGGAGGACTCCTGATTTGGGATTGTTAAGGTGTGTCGACGCCAAGGAAGCATCTAAACTTCTAGAAGAAATCTATTATGGGACCTGTGGTCCACATATAAATGGTTTTGTATTTTCCAAGAAGATACTCTGTGCTGGTTACTTTTGGATGACTATGGAAATTGACTGCATCCAGTATGTCCGAAAATGACACCGCTGTCAGGTACATACAGACATGATAAAGGTACCACCAAACGAGCTTAATACAACAAGCTCACCATGGCTGTTCTCCGCTTGGGGAATGGATGTTATTAGACCAATCAAACCTGCCTCTTCCAACGAGCACAGATTCATCCTAGTGGCAATTCACTATTTTACCAAATGGGTCAAAGCAACATCTTATAAAGCAGTGACTAAGAAAGTCATGGCAGACTTTGTCCGCGACCTCATCGTTTGTCGGTTCGGGATTCCAGAGTCAATTATTACTGATAATTGCTCCAACCTCAACAGTGACTTAATGAAAGCCATGTGTGAAACCTTCAAGATCAAACACAAGAATTCCATAGCCTATACGCCTCAGATTAATGGAGCCATAGAAGCTGCCAACAAGAATATTAAGAAGATACTAAGGAAAATGATAGAGAAGCATAAGCAGTGGCACGAGAAGCTATCATTTGGTTTATTGGGGTACCGTACCATAGTCCGCACATCAACCGGGGCAACTCCTTATATGTTAGTTTATGGTACAGAGGCAGTTATTCCCACCGAAGTGGAAATTCCTTCCTTAAGGATCATACAAGAAGCAGAGCTCGACGATGTAGAATGGGTGAGAAGTCGCTACGAGCAGCTGGATCTTATAGATGGTAAAAGAATGAACGCATTTTGCCATGGTCAGCTTTATCAGAATAGAATGTACAGAGCCTTTAACAAGAGAGTCAAACCAAGATGGTTCGCACCAGAGAAGTTGGTGTTAAAGAAAATTTTCTTGCATCAAGATAGAGCCAAAGGGAAATTCTCTCCCAATTGGCAGGGTCCATACATGGTTCATCGAGTTCTGACTGGAGGAGCCCTTATACTTGCAGAAATGGATGACGAAATTTGGTACCAATCAACTCAGATGCAGTCAAACATTACTATGTGTAATCCTATGTTTTCCAATATGAAGCAATTTGAACTACGTCTGACCTGATTCCCATTTAAGAGGGGATACATAGGCAGCCTTATGGGTTCTGTCACAATTCAATAAAATTTTCATTTCCCCCCACAATTGGAAATTGAGGCAGAATTTTGAGGAGGACCCTCAAAATTCCGAAGTAATTTCAGCAGATCACCGCAAGCAACTGTCAGAGGCAGCAGCCCAGTAAACTGGTGCGGAATTTTGAGGAGTACCCTTAAAATTTCAAAGCAAGAGAGGTTGCAATGTCCTGAACCACGTCATAGTCATCGGTTCATCCAAAAACCTATTTCTTAAATATATACTCATATCATTTTTTTTACAAACTCATGCATGTCTGCTCTGTTTAACGACGCTACCCCAATGATACATATTGTATCATCAGAATAGTGCCAATCAGGTCAAGCAAGGTCAGCGGGGACACGTACTAACCTTTCCCCTTTAAAAAACTCAAGCAAACTCATGATTAAGCTTTACCTCTATCTGCATTTCCTGCATTGCATAAGGCTACCATTTTGCCTTTCGAGGTTAAGCTCTATCTCCATCTGCATCGGCTAAAAAATCGCCACTTCATTTAAATCCTACATCGGCTGAAAGATTGCCATTTTACTTACATTTTGCATGGCTTAAATATCGCCACCTTTATTTACGCCTTGCATCGGTTGAAAAATTGCCACTTCATTTAAATCCTGCATCGGCTAAAAGATCGTCATTATACTTACATTTTGCACGGCTGAAAGATCGCCACTTTATTTATTCTTTCATGGGCTGAAATATCGCCACCTATTGCATTTCATGGGTTGAAAAATCGCCAAATTTTCCAAGAATGCCAAATAGCCCGAGAACGCCATGCCATGGCCTAATGACCCCTTTTATCTTTTGCATATCATTATTCGGAGGCATCATTCTCATAGACCGAGAGCATCATTTCATGGCTTGCGAATCCTTTATCATACATTTCATGGCCCAGGACATCATGGTCTGAGGACGTCATCCTAACTATCCAAACACAACATTCATGGTTCGACGGGAACCTGCATCATGTTTACTCTTGTATTGCTTATTTGCAAGCAAACCAGCTAGCAATGGCTATCTCAGCAGGAGTGATCCCACTCCAATTCCCGCAGCCCTATTAGACTTTAACCATCCATCCCAACCTAAATATCACGTTCGTCCTTGAAAAATCTCCATCGGCATATTTCACTGGCGGATCCTGAACTACATGTGGCCTGATTCCTGTAAGACTAGGGATATATAGGTAGCTTGGAACTAGAGCACGGTCAAATTCTTCAAACCATTTTGTTTGGTCAAATTGGCCATCATATCTTTACCCGACAACTCTTTCATCCTTTTCGGATAAAGAGTGGCAGCTGTTGATACACAATTTTTTCCTGTATATTTTTTATATGCAAAATACTTTCAAAATATCATATGTATGCATATATAAGTGTGTCCAAATATTTTAGTGTTTTTTCTAATTTTTAAAGGATTTTTAAATCAATTTATTGCCCTATTTAAGCAATAAACAAACTAATAATTATTCCTCAAATTATCATTTTGGTGTTTAATTTATTTTTTCTCATATTTATCCCAAAATATAGATAAGGTAATTTTTACACATTTTTACAAATTTATTTAATATTTTTAAAGCAAAACTGCATATAATTGCAATATTAGCCTATTTTAAGAATTAATTGCGTTTATAATTACAAATTTGATTCTAGTATTATTTTAATCTAATATTTATATATTATTAATTAATTTAGCACCTTTAATTTATTTTCAGAAATTATTTTACTATTTTTATAAAATAAAAAGGGAAAAAGTGGCTATTTAAAATCTAGCCCTATTTCATTTCAATTGTAGCCCAAATAAACCCCCCAATTGTCACGCCCCAAAATCCGAGGAGCGCGACCGGCGCTCAACCGAGTAAACCCGACTGAGCAAGCCTGGCAAGTTGCATGCATACTACCCAACCCAACTGATAATTAAATAAGGGATGGACTTCATTAAAAATGCTTAGTAAGTATTCTATTAACAATTCCATTTCATTTACATTAGCCGCTTAAATCATAATTATCAAATATTACAAGTTTTGTAAATCATTGCCAAATATCAATATTTCGACCTTAATTTCCAATACCCAACACAACCTGTCTACGGAGCCTCTAAGTATAACTGAAGAATAATACAGAAATGTCGGCAATAAGGCTCCGGCTATACCTTATACAAATACAGAAATAAGACTCCGGGAAGAACATCGGCATAAGCTACGCAAGGCCCCGAGGGGAAAGGGGCTCACCAATATAGCTGATGGAAAGTAGAGGAGGTGTTACTGCCGGTGGACTGAAGTGCCTGCTATAGCTCCACCTACAATCATAACACGAATGTAGCGCCCCGGCAAAAGGGACGTCAGTACATTTGAATTGTACTGGTATGTATAACAAACCTTACCCTGAGTAACCTCAAGCCATACACAAGTATTGAACAATAGAAGGAAGCAACAATTGAGTACACACAAGGAAGACAATCACGGCAAACAAGTTAACAAACTCTCCTTTCCCCATCATCATTTCCACATTTTCAATTTCACAATGTTCTCATATTTCATTTCAATAGTGATATCGATCACTTTTTCCACCCTTATTACCTCGGCCACCCTTATCACCACAACCCTCACCTTATTACTTCGTGTTGCGGCATGCAACTCGATCCCACCGTACATTTCACAATTCAGAAACAACACAACCACAACAACAATTCACATAGAACAACAACAATAATAATTCACAAGGATAACCACAACAACAATTCACATAAGGTTTAGGTGACTATCCACATCATTTCCATCTTTTTCAACAGCCCGTTATACCATTTAGATCACAACAATAGTTTTCCACGACTATCCACAAGGGATGTTATCACAGTTATTTCAATTTCACCAATTACGATTCCCCTCTATCATATGTTCCACAGTCCTTGCCGCATAACACATTCACAATCACAACTTAGTTTATTGCCATTTACTTGCACAATCATATCGAATGTCTTAACCAACAATGTATAAGGCACAATATGTACATGAATTCACAAATAGTTCACACAAGTAAACACATCATGTTCACAAGAGTTTAACTTCACAACTAATTCATGGAGACATCGCATACCAAGTATTTGAACACCAAACAAGGCGATTTTACAAAGGTTAAGGTTAGCCATACATACCTCAATAAAGCTTTCCCTTACTCTTTCACAATTTTCGGAACTCTTAGCACTTCGATCTATTGAGTAAGAATTACAAATTAAATGGAGAATTAGAGATGAGATTGAGACTCTAACTTGATTCAAGCATATTGACAAACCCTAGAGGTGCAATTTATATCATTTTGTACCCCTCTTTATTTCACTACTTCCCACTATTCTAAGGTTTGATATGCATGCAAGGAATCCATCGTTATACCCATGAATAACCTCACTAGTGACCCCTTATATCTAAGAATAAAACAAATAAGAGTTGGGGTGATGATGTCTTACCTCTTGAGATGAAGGCCTAGGGGTCTTCGCTTGATTTTCTTCAAAGATTTAGCCCAATCTTATGGAGTAATTTGATGGGAACACTTTCCCTCTCTAAGAACCCTCTCTCTCTCTAGGAATGCTTAGAGGAATGCTCAAAATGAGCTCTAACCCCGGATATATCGATATGGAAGTCGGGTCAAAAATTCAAAAATTGGAGCCCCGAGTCAAGTATGCGGTCGCATAGTCAACATGTGGTCCGCATAATGGACCGCAAAATGCTCCGCAGAAACTAAACACTCTTACTCAGTCTGCGGTAAGAATGCGGTCCGCATTCATATTCTGCGTTCGCAAAGTGCACCGCAGAACTGACCCTCGAAAAAATCAAAGGAAAGTATACGATGACTATGCGGTCCGCATTTCGATTATGCGAACGCATTTCGACCGCATAATTGACTTCAATTATAACCAGCGTTCTGCCTTACTCTGCGGCAGATATGCGGTCCGCATTTTGATTATGCGACCGCATTCTGGACCGTATTTCTTGCATTTTTCTGGAAACTTATTCTTGACTTTTTAATGCATTATTCAATCCAAAAAGGTCCGCGCCACGGGCACCACGGGGTCCGAGTTTTTGAGTAGGGATTTCGCGGGGCCTTACACCAATTAAACCCAATTTCAATCTCAAATTACCCGGCTCTATTTCTAAACTACCCACCCATGACCCAATTTAATTCGACCCGCCCGGCTCGCCAATAAATCCAAGTCGTTGATCAAAATGATCAAAGACCACGATCCTTTCTTTCCTTTTTAATTTCCCAAACCCCTTCAACCCAGATCATTTCACCTGAGACGTCGCCTTTGAATCCCTTCACCCCCTCAAACTCTGTCGAACATTCTCTGAACCCTAATCGTCTCCTACCACTTCCACCGTAAAACCCACCGGAATCCATGGCTTCTCAGGCCATGGGAGTCTTATACTCACATCCCCTTGCTCTTACACACCTGATACCTAAAGATTCGAGGCCAGACCTCGAAGTTCTATGCTCATACCGTTGCCGATTCACGGTTCCAGAGTCATCGCCGGCCTTGCTCCGGCGTACCATGGTGTTTTAAGCCTGGTTCTGACCTCTCTGACTCAGATCGATGACCTTTTCAAAGCCTTTCTCATTCTAGGGTTCTTCTGAAACCCTAACCCCTCGAGGTTTTCTCCGATTTTTTTAGATCTGTTGTGTATCTATGCTCTACTTGAGTTTTCAGACGATTTCCCTAACTTTTCTTTCAAAAATTATTTTTCGAAGTCTTTCTTTTCCGATCTAGGGTTTTCTAAAAATACTTAAGTGTTTATCTAACTTTCTTCTCCTTTTCTTTTGTGCGTATTTGCCTCTACTATGTTCTTATGTTTTCCTTCTACCTCGTATGTTGCTCTACTGTGCTTTCTATATTGCGTTCTTATATGTTCTCCTATTGTGTTATCTATACTATGTCCTTGTATGCTTTTCTACTATGTTTTGCTATTTTCTTCTACCATGGTCTAGTATGTTTCGCCTACTATATTCTTCTACCGTGTTCTTAAGTGTTCTTACTATTTTTTCTTTTCTTCTACTGAACCTTGTTTAAGTCTTTTTTAAAAGGATATTCTTAAGCATGCTTTCTTCTACTGTTCTTATTTGTGTTTCCTCATCTTGCTTCAAATTAGTTTCTTTACTCTGTTTTCTTTGAACTCTTCTGTGCTATTCATGAGTTTTGATCGTTAGAAGAAGCATGTTAGAAGTTTTAGTTCTTTTCTGAAACCTCTAAACATGTTTCGATTCAGCTACTTGCCTCCTCATCTCTGTACTGAATTCAATGTGGAAACCCTAGAATCTGGGGGTTCTGCCGAGGTTTGATTATGTGATTTGATCGAACTAGGGTTTTATTTTAGAACCCTTAACTCTGTCAGACTGACTTTGTGTCTCTGAACTGAGTTTGGACATTTGTTTTCATACAATGCTGAACTTTTTGCTAAATTCTTCTACACTGGATTTCTTCTACTTATTTACACGACAACCTTCTTTCATGCTCATATGCTCCTTATATATGATGAATTTTACTCTAAATGGTTTTCGAATTTGCAATCAGTGTGAACTTCCTTCTGAATATAGCTTGATTGATTTCTTTCCATCCTTTACTGATTTCCTATATGACTCGACTTAGGTAAAACCCTTCTTCATCTTTTATGACTTGGTTCATTCATACCAAATTTCAGACTTTGTGATTTACTGGCTGTTAATTGATTCCCTTGCTTTATTTGCACAAATCGTGTATTGTCAAAACCCTACCCGTAAATAAACTTTACGTAATTGTCCTCAATTGCATGCTTTACACAAAGTGTTTATTTAATTCCTTTACTTATATGGTTTTGCCTATTTGAATCTGAATCCCTTAATTAAGGGAAGCTTTGTGTAATCGATTGACAATCAATTTTCAAACTATTTTTTACCTTATTTCTGCTTGCTTTCTACACTATAAATACACGACTCATTTTCACAAGGCACTGATGATTTAACAAAGACTTCAGACTTCACAATTTCACAATCTCTTCTAAACTCACACTTATAGTATTCTGTCTTCCTGTTTGCACTTTGGCTTTACAAGGCTACTGCTTTTTCTACTCATTTGTTTGAAACCGGTATGTCCTAATTTAAGTTTCAGCATCACCCCCAATGTGTTTACTTACAGTCTTTGTATCCATAACTTTGCAATAAACTTTTGGGGATGTTAGTGAAAAGGGAGGGGTAACCATGTATGCAAAAAGGTGGTAGATAACTTGCTTATGGGATTTTCTAATTACAGCATTCTCATATAGATACCATGTCTGCAGGACTTTTAAATTTCAGCATGTTCTCATATAAATAACCTACCTATAGGATTTTCTAATTTCAGCATTCTCATGTAGATAACTTGCCTATGGGACTTTTAATTTGAGCATGTTCTCATACAGATAACCTGCCTATAGGATTCTCTAATTTCAATGTTTTCTCATATGGCTACCCTGTCTATAAGGTTTCTACATTTTTGACGTAGTTACCCTGTCTATAAGGTTTCTGCATTTTTCATGTAGTTATGATGCCTATAAGGTTTCTGCATTTTTCATGTAGCTACCATTCCCATAAGATTTCTGCATTCTCATTTAGTTACCATGTCTATAAGAACTTCAACATTCTTATTTAGATGTCATGACTATAAGAACTTCAGCATTCTCATTTAGATGCCATGACTATAGGGATCCTGCACTTTCATGTAAATATTATGTCTATAGCTTTTGCACATGCACATAGAATATATGCCTATAGGTCCATTCTGATTCTTGCATACCCGCTTTTCACTAGGAAAACTTGTCTATAGGTCCTAATAACCAAAAAATGTAATTAGATATCACGCAACGCTTAGATATCATGTTGTAGAATTTCTGTACTCTTCTATGTCTATAACAATGTTTTAAGTTGGCAAACATAAAGAAAGCATGCCTATAGGGGTTCTAAGCACAATCCGAATCGCCTAATTCGTGGGTAAGTTTAAAATTATCAGTATTAATGTAGTCTCAATAGCAGAACTTGTGCTCTTCTGCTAAAACCCGCTTTAAACTGGCAACTTTCCTTTCCTAAGTCAATTTGCAATCAGTTTTCTTCTTTGTTTTTGAAATCAGTAGATATCATGCCTATAGGTTTCGTCTAACACTTAGGCAAACCATAGTATAAGTTTATAAACCAAATCAGATTTTATTAACTACAACCAGCAGGCAGGCCTGAGTCGGACTTCCTATCTGAACTATGTAATAAATCAGTCTGCCTCAAATCTTTAAGTTTTAATTAGACCTTAAACAGTACATGCAAGTCATGCTAACTACTTGCTTTTCTTTGCCTAAAGGAGGTCTGTTTGAGGCTTTCGTTTGTTTACATGTTTCCCCATACTTGTTATATGTGTTTTTTCTTGTCGCCTTAGTATTTTTACCTTTGCAACCACAAATAAACCCAACCTCTCCTCCCTCTTTTAGGATTAATATTCCCAAGCACCTCGGGGGCTGATAGGATCGAGGCGGGTTATAGTATGCAATAAAAAAATGAGACTATTCCACGCTTTAATACCTTAATGGAGTGGGAAAGGATAGATATGGATATGACAACCACGATATAACACCACGTGTATAAGTGATTACCGGGTGTCATGTGGGGTGATCCATATTATTAATAAACCTAGTATTCCATTTCCTTGTTCTTTGTTTCTTTTTAATTTTTTAAACGTTTCTTCTAAATCAACTCTCTTTAACGCTTTTTGACTTTGTTTATTTCTAGCCTTTATGTGATAAACCCCCTTTTATATGAAGTTTTACTTGCCTATATGTTATTTGTAATTTAAGTCACAACAATAGCTTGGCTGGGAACCACACTAGTGGATTCTGAGGGGTGCCTAACACCTTCTCCTTGGAATAATTTCAAGCCCTTACCCAATCTCTAGTTATTCAAACAAAACCCTTCTTAGTGTCCTAATGCACTTAAATCATTAGGTGGCGACTCTTCAATTCTCTTAAATCCTCTTAAATCCAATTCTCAAAAGGGAACGAGTTGCCCTTCTAAATGTCATAAACTCAGATTCCGCGAGGAAAAAGGGGGCGCAACACTCACCGTCTGCGAGAGAACAGAGTAAAAGTTCAATTAGCATTGAGAGATCAAGTCGCACGACAAGAAAGAATAGATGTGAAATTTTTTCCTAATTTTGTAGCCTCTAGGGGATAAACACAAACATATATGTACCGATCCCTAAGACTCTACTAAGCTTGTCCGTGAATTGTGAGACCTAAGTAACCTAAAGCTCTGATACCATCTTGTAACGATCCAGATTTTCCACCCTCGAGAGTCGTGATGGAGCCTATTCGTGAAAGTTATGCAAGCCGATAATTATAGATTCATTAACCTTTTCACTTAGCATTTTTAACAGTTCAATATAATAGGTGATCAAACAGCAGAATAATTAAAATAATTAGAAATATTGAAGACAAAAACTTAATAATTTAACCAAACATTGTTACATGAAGAAATACAACTCTACCGAGATTTTGGTGTCACAAAGTCACGGACTATCTACAAATACTACAAACAGGGGTCTAAAATATTAATACAATGTTGTCTCTGAAATACACAGAAGAAATATAATGGAAAGATAGAAGAAGACACCAAAGCTTGCGAACGCCTGCAGGACTACCTCGGGTCGCCTGATAAACTAAAAGCAACCACCTCGCAGCGGTCCAAAAGCTTTAGCACTGGGATCTGCACATAGTGCAGAGTGTAGTATCAGCATATCCTATCCGATCTGCTGGTAAGTGACTAGCCTAACCTCAACGAAGTAGTGACGAGGCTCGGACCAGACTACCAAATAAACCTGTGCAACTAAATCATATACGGCAAAAAATAAAGGCAGATATTTACAGTTAAATATAGGAGGGGGAAAAACATGCTACATGGAGTATCAGGTAACAACAAAATGCCAAAAGAGTAATGTAAAGAAAACCATAATTCAATTGCCAACAAGAATAAGAAAAACAACCACAATATTCACTTCCATTTCTTTCTTGTTGTGGCGTGCAACCCGATCCCAAATCATGTAATACCGTTGCAGTGTGCAACCCGATCCCATTTCATATAATACTGTTGTGGCGTCCAACCCAATCCCATTTCATATAATACCATTGCGGCATGCAACCCGATCCCATTTTATATAATATTGTTATGGCATAAAACCCGATCTTATTTATATCATACCATTGTGGCATGCAACTCGATCCTATTTCATATAATACCATTGCGACGTGCAACCCGATCCCATTTCATACAATACTGTTGCGGTGTGCAACTTGATCCCATTTCAAATAATTGCATTGCAGTGTGAAACCCGATCCTATTTCATATGATATCGTTGCGGCGTGTAACCCGGTCCCATTTTATATAATACTGTTGCTGCATGCAACCCGATCCCATTTAATATAATACTGTTGCGGTGTGAAACCTGATCTCATTTACATTTCAACGTTAATCATAAAAGAATCCTGGCAAAAGAACAAAAGTATAGCCACAACACCCCGGCAAGGCAGGCAATATCATAAATAATAACATCTTGGCAATGGAGACAATATCATAAACAATAACATCCGGTCAAGAGAAACAATATCATAAATAATAACATCCTAGAAAAGGAACCAACAATGATAATCATCATATTAACCATGAATAAATCACAACGGAGTCACAACAATTACAATACGAGACTCACAGGCATGCTTGACACCGACGTATAGATACTCGTCGTCATGCATATACATCGTACTCCACAATTAACACATAGCAAATAAGACAACTCCTAATCCCTCAAGCTAAGGTTAGACCAAATACTTACCTCGATGCCATGAACACAATTCAAGCCTCCACTACTGATTTACCCTTTCTTTCCACCAACAATTCGCTTGTATCTAGCCACAAGTTACTTAACTATATCATTAAATACTAAATGAAAATAGGTTTTCCAATGATTTCCCCAAAAATTCAAAAATCGACCCCATGCCCATATGGTCAAAATCCGAGGTTCGAACCGAAACTCAATTATCCATTTACCCATGAATCCAAATATGTAATTTGTTTTGAAATTGGACCTCTAATCGAGGTCCAAATTTCCAAAATTTGAAAATACTAAGTTCTACCCAAAACACCCAATTTCCCCCATGAAAATCCTTGATTTTGAGTTGAAATCATGTGAAAAGATGTTATAGATTAAAGAAAACAAGTTAGAAATGACTTACAATTGATTTGGATGAGAAAGTTTTTTTTTAAATTGCCCAAGAGAGTTTAGGTTATGAAAAAGTTGTAAAAATGGTTGAAATCCCGTCTGAAATTCATTTTAGCAAGTCTCTGATGTCACAATTGCAACTAGGGTTCGCAATTGCGAACCCTTAAGAAACATGCTTCTTTTGCATTTGCGATCAGGGGCTCACAATTGCGAACTCTGAGGATTCCTGTTTTCTTCGCATTTGGGAAGCTGTTGTCGCATTTGCGGTATCGCAATTGCGATAGATGTTTCGCATTTGCGACTCTTGACACATACTGAAGACTTCGTATTTGCGAAGTATACCTCGCATTTGCGAGGTAATGCTGGCCCTGGGTTGTTCACATTTGCGACAAAGTCCTCGCATTTGCAATCCCTGCTTGCATCGCAATTGCGATGCCTGATCTCGCAAATGCGAGATCAGAGACCTGCAACATAGCATCAATTCTCTTTAGTCCAATTTAACACTGTGGACGATCCAAAACTCACACGATACCTCGGGGCTCCAAACCAAACATGCACGCAACTCCAAAAAATCATACGAACTTGATCGTACGATCAAATTATTAAAATATCATCAATAACTATGTATTTAGCATCAAAATCAAAGAAAAATCTCATGAACTCTTAAGTTCCATTTTTAACAACCGATGGTCGATTCACGTCATATCAAGTCCGTTTCTTACCAAATTTTACAAGCTCAATTTAAATCCCATATAAGACCTGTATCGGGCTCCGAAACCAACCCGATACCATCAAATTCAAACACATTTAAACTTCTAATAACTCTTATAATTTCAGTTAAATAATTTTCTTTAAAAATTCATTTCTCGGGCTTGGGACCTCGGAATTCAATTCTGGGTATACGCCTAAGTCCCATATTTTCATACGGATCCTCTGAGACCACCAAATCACGAGTCTGGATCCGTTTACCCAAAATGTTGACCCAAGTCAACTTAAATTCATTTTAAAAGCAAAATTTATTATTTTTCACAGATTTTCACATAATGGCTTTTCGGATACATGCCCGGAATGTGTACACAAAACGAGATGAGACAAAAGAAGATTTTAAGGCCTAGAAACATAGAATTTACTTTCAAAACAAGTGATGACCTTTCGGGTCATCACATTTTCATATAACTCTAACACCACTACAACAATCCTAACACTCTTACTATCTGTTGAATAGAAAATTAAGGAATTATCAGTAAAAGTAAGTAGGATACACCAGGTTCATTTTTATTCAACTTAAACCTAGAATTTGACCCGATCTTCAGCATTCTTGAGAAGAGTTGCTAGACCATTAACACAAAATTAAAAATAAATATGGTGATAACGGGTCCCCTTACCTTAAGGCTCTTGTTGATTTTACTCATCCAATTATTTTACTATTAATATTAAACGTATGATTAGTCGACGCAATGTATTCTATTATTCATCCCACATATATCTTATTTAATCATTATTAAGAGCAGTTCCTTAATAAAAATCCATTTCACTCTATCATAGGCTTTGGAATATCAGGTTTGATAGCCATAAATTTCTTTGTTCGTCTTCTTTTGTTTTTAAGCAAATGCACAAATTCATGAACAAACACTATATTATTAGTTATTTGTCTATTTCCCACAAAAGCCACGTAATTTGGTAAAATTACCATAGGCAAAATCCGTTCATCCAAGCTACTAATACTTATACAATTATTTTATACGCAGTGGAACACAAACTAATTGGTCTAAATTGAGCCACATACATATGTTAAATAATATAAGTGTATTTCAATAATTGTCATCTAAAGTTAGTTATTAGTGTTTACATAATTAGTTAAGTTGTTGGATTAGTTGTTAAGGGTAACTAAGTATAAAGAGATGGATGTTTATACAGAAATGAATACTTTGAACAATAAACACTCATTCTCTCTTTCTCTCTATCACTTCTGTAATACTCTTCTATATGTTCTTCCATAATAACCAACATGGTATCGGAGCTTTGCTCGTAAAATTGAAGCTCGTGATCTGAAATTTTACTTCCGCAATCATTCTCTGAAACTTGTGTTCTGAAGATTTTGCTTCTTTCAAATTGGGCGTTGAATTCTTGATAAAGAAGCAATAAAGACTAAAATGACAATAAATAAAGAAAATACATATCTAAATTTTGGACTCAATACAGAAAATCAAGTGAATCAAGTAACTGGTATCGATTATAATCATCCATTGTTCCCCTTACCCGCAGATGTTAGCAGATTTCAAATCATCTCGTTCAGCTAACAAGTATTGAAAATTACTCTATTTGGAATAGGTCTATGTGGGTAGCTTTATTGGGTAGGAACAAGTTAGACATGGTGTCACGACCCCAACCCGGTCATAATGGCGCCCAGCACACTACTAGGCAAACCCGACCATTTATAACCATAACCCCATTAATTAAACAGACGAAATAAATGCCATTTAAGTCAAGGCCTAAAATACTGACAATAATGTGGAACAAAAATCTAACAAATACCGATACAACCCAACATGGACCCGGTGTCACGAATATGAGCCTCTAAAATACAGAGTAACATCCTACTACAAAGTCTGTCTAAAAGCTGATAATGCAGAAATAAAAGGATAGGGATAGAAGGGAGAATCAACGGCTGCGAACGCCCTGCAGCTACCTCAAATACTCCCGAAATAAGAACTCTGGAAATCTGGTCAAAGCTCACTCAGCCTGAGAATGCCCTGGATCTGCACACAAGGTGCAGGGCGTAAAGTGAGTACTCCGACCCAGTGAGTAATAAACATAAATACAGTCTGAAAGTAAGAAAACGTAGAAAATGCACAAAGTAATCTATATCTAGCAGTTTAGATCAATATCAGTGAAATGGTAACCAACAAGTAATACAGTCAAGGAATAATGCATGAGAATATGCAACACATATAACGGTACACTCTAGTACCTGCTGCGGCGTGCAGTCCGCTCCACTTATTTAACGTCGACGACGCTTACTGGGGGTGTATACAGACTCCAGAGGGGTTCCTACAGCCCAAGCGCAATATCAGCCATGTCGTGGCATCAAACATGCTCTCGGGCTCAATATCAATATATCATTGCTGTGGCGTGCAGCCCGATCCATATCAAAGGGAAAACATTCTCACTATCGGGTCGTCAAATAAGTTCACAGCCAATCGGGCATGACATGCTATAGGGATCTCAGCCCTCATATTCTTTTCCAGTTAATATTTATGTATAAACACAGTTATTATATTGTTTTTAACAGTTGAAAGCATGACTGAGAGTATATGTTATGCGCACAAGTGAGGAAAAACACATAAGGATCCCCTAAGGATTCTACAGGTCGGCACAAGGCCCCAAACACGGCAATGAGCCCAATTCAAAATGACAAAGTATGCGTCTCAATTGCCAATATAATAGAAATTAACACTCGGGATGGATGAAGTCTCAATCCCCAACAGTAAACGACACCGCATTCATTGTGGAATGCGTGTCACACCTCAATATAGCGTTACGATGTGAAAGTCCGGGGTTTCAAACCCTCAGAGTAGCATTTACATTCATTACTCACCTCTAGCCGGCCCAAGACTAGCTCGTAATGCCCTTTCCTCTTGAATCAACCTCCTCGCATGTCGAATCTGGCCAAAACGACAATGAATACATTACAATAGGCTAAGGAGATATAACCCAATCAAAAAGACTCGAAAAATATCAAAAATCATGAAATTGGCAAAACCCGAGCCCACTTCTCGAAATCCAAAATATTTTACATCACTGCGTTCCTTATCTCGCCACGAGTCTATACATATCACATTCACAAGAATCGGGGTCCATTTGACCCCTCAAATCACAAGTTTAAAATCTCTTAAGTTTCAAGCCCTAACCTCCATTTTTAACCTTTAATTCCGTGGGTTTTCAGTGTTAATCCATGTTAATACACCATAATATCATAGTCTAAGTCCAAGAATCCATACCTGATGATAGCCCTTGAAACCCTCTTCAAAGATCGCCCAAAACCCTCTTAGTTCGAAGTCCAAAATGTTTGTTCTTTCAAAATTCGCGAAGAAGACTTAATGAAAAATCTGCCCAGGCCTTTTCGCTTCTGCGACCCAAATTGCCGCTTCTGCAGTTACCGCTTCTGTGGTTCTTCCACCGGTTCTGTGGTTTTTCCATCAAGTCACCCCGGACTGCTTCTGCGGTCCAAAACCGCACCTGCAATGACCGCTTTTGCGGAAACCCTTCGCTTCTGCGGAAGTCACTTAAGTGCCAAGACCGCTTCTGCGGTCCATATATCGCACCAGCGGAACCGCTTATGCGGACTTTTGTCCGCTTCTGTGAAAAGGTCAAGCCCCCCACTAGAACCTCTTCTGCGACCTCCCTGCCGCATCTGCAAAACCGCTTATGCGGTCCCTTTTCCACAGATGCTGAAATGACAGAACCAGCAAATCCCAAAACATGCAACAAACTCCAAACTCTCCGTTTAATCACCCGAACTCACCTCGAGGCCCCCGAGACCTCAACCAAAAGTACAGACACGATCTATTACTTTATTCAAACTTGCTCGAATCATCAAATCACTATCGTTAACATCAAAATTGTCAAATTTCACCAAATCAAAGCCTAAGTTTATCAAATTCTTCGGAAACTCACATTCGAGCAAAAACCCGACCTAAATACCTCCGATTCAACTAAAATTTTGCACACACATCACAAATCACCTATCGAAGCTACTGCAACTCTCGGAATTCCATTTCGACCCTCGGATCAAAATCTCACCTATCAACCGGTTATCTCCAAAATGCTAACTTCGCCAATTCAAGCCTGATTCTACACCGAAGCTCCAAAATCACTTCCGATTGCGTTCCTATGCCTCAAATCATCACCTTAAGCTAACTGTATCGTCAGAAATCACATCCGAACCCTCTAACTCAAAAGTAAACTTTCGTTGACTTTTCCAAACCAACCTTTCCTTAAACAGGCTAATTGCCCCATTTCCTATCAAATCCAATCCGAATCAACTCAAACTCATCCAACACATATAATGAATCATGAAGAAGCAGTAAACGGGAAAAACGGGACAGAAACACATGAGATGATGGGTCGGGTCGTCACATCCTCCCCAACTAAAACAAACGCTCGTCCTCGAGCGGGTTAAGAAACATACCTGAAGTCTCAAATAGGTGGGGGTATCTACTCCGCATCTCCTGATCGGTCTCCCAGATAGCCTCCTCCACGGGCCGACCTCTCCACTGTACCTTCACCGAAGCTATATCCTTTGATCTCAATCTCTAAACCTTACGACCCAAAATAGCTACTGGCTCCACATCATAGGTCAAATCATCATCTAACTGAACCGTGCTGAAGTCTAACACATAAGACGGGTCTCCAACATACTTCCGGAGCATAGAAACATGAAATACCGGATGAACCCCTGATAAGCTGGGTGGAAAAGCAAGCATATAGGCCACCTCCCCAATCCTCCTGAGTATCTCAAAAGGACTAATGAACCGTGGACTCAACTTCCCTTTGTTTCCAAATCTCATAACGCCCTTCATAGGTGAAACCTTCAACAAGACCTTCTCGCCCACCATATAAGATACATCTTGAACCTTCATATCCGCATAACTCTTCTGATGCGACTGAGCTGTATGAAGTCTCTCCTGGATCACCTTCACCTTATCTAAAGCATCTTGGACCAACTCTGTCCCCAATAACCTAGCCTTGCCGGGCTCAAACCAACCAACCGGAGATTTACATCGTCTCCCATATAAGGCCTCATATGGCGCCATCTGAATGCTGGATTGATAGCTGTTGTTGTAAGCAAACTCTGCAAGAGGTAGAAACTCATCCTAAGAACCTCCGAAATCAATCACACAGGCACGCAACATGTCCTCTAATATCTAAATGGTGCGCTCGGACTGCCCGTCTGTCTGAGGATGAAACAATGTGCTCAGCTCTACCTATGTACCCAACTCTCGCTGAAAAGTCCTCCAAAACTGGGAAGTAAACTGAATGCCTTTATCTGAGATAATAGTAACTGGAACCCCATGCAATCGGAAAATCTCACGAATAAAGATCCCTGCCAGCCACTCCGAAGAATATGTAGTACACACTGGAATGAAATGCGCGGACTTGGTCAGCCGATCCACAATGACCCAAATCGAATCAAACTTCTTCAAAGTTTGAGGAAGACCACTCACGAAACCCATAGTAACTCTCTCCCATTTCCACTTAGGAATAACTATCTGTTGAAGCAAACCGCCTGGTCTCTGATGCTCATATTTTACCTGTTGACAATTGAGACACCGAGCCACAAATCCCACAATGTCCTTCTTCATTATCCTCCACCAGTAGTGTTGTCTCAAGTCTTGATACTTCTTCGCGGCACCAGCATGGATGGAATACCGCGAGCTGTGGGCCTCCTCAAGGATCAAATCTCTAAGCCCATCCACATTGGGCACACAAATCCGACCCTGCATCCTCAATGCACCGTCATCACCTATAGTCACATCTCTAGCATCTTCGTCCTGAACTCTGTCCCTGAGGACAAGCAAATGTGAATCATCATACTGGCGCTCTCTCATGCGATTATACAAGGAAGACCGAGAAATCACGCAAGCCAATACCCGACTAGGCTCTAAAATGTCTAGTCTCACCAACCGATTGGCCAAAGCCTGAACATCAACTGCAAAGGGCCTTTCCCCAACTGGGATATACGCCAAACTCCCTATACTAACTGCATTTCGGCTCAAAGCATCGGCCACTACATTGGCCTTTCTGGGATGATACAAAATTGTAATATCATAGTCCTTAAGAAACTCAAGCTATCTCCGCTGCCTCAAGTTAAGATCCTTTTGTTTGAACAAATGCTGAATACTGCGATGATCGGTGAATACATCACAAGATACTCCATACAGATAGTGCCTGCAAATCTTCAAGGCATGAACTATAGCAGCCAATTCTAAGTCATGAACAGGGTAGTTCTCCTCATGGGGCTTCAACTGATGAGAAGCATAAGCAATCACTCTACCCTCCTGCATCAATACACAGCCAATCCCGACTTTCGAAGCATCACAATAAATGATGTAAGAACCTGATGTTGATGGCAAGACCAATACTGGAGCTGTGATCAAAGTTGTCTTGAGCTTTTGAAAGCTCTCCTCGCACTCGTCCGACCATACAAATGGAGCACCCTTCTGCGTCAACTTGGTCAAGGACGAGGCAATAGATGAGAAACCCTGGACGAACCGGCGATAATAACCCGCCAAACCGAGGAAACTACGAATCTCTATGGTCGAGGATGGTCTAGGCCAACTCTGAACCGCCTCAATCTTCTTTGGATCGACTTGAATACCATCACTGGACACCACGTGTCCCAAGAAGGCCACGGAACCAAGCCAAAACTCACACTTGGAGAACTTGGCATACAACTGCTCCTCCCTCAATCTCTATAATACAAGTCGCAAATGCTCCGCGTGCTCCTCCTGACTACGTGAGTATACCAAAATATCATCAATAAATACAATAATAAATGAGTCCAGATATGACTGAAATACACTGTTTATCAGATGCATGAACACTGCCGGGGCATTGGTCAGCCCGAAAGACATAACAAGAAACTCATAGTGACCATATCTAGTCCTGAAGGCCATCTTAAGAATGTCTGAATCATTGATCTTCAACTGGTGATAGCCCGAGCGGAGATCAATCTTAGAAAACACTCTCGCTCCCTGAAGCTGGTCGAATAAATCATCGATGTGAGGTAGGAGATACTTGTTCTTCACTGTTACTTTGTTCAAATGCCTGTAGTCAATGCACATTCTCATTGTTCCATCTTTTTTCTTAACAAATAACACAGGTGCACCCCACGGTGACACACTAGTCCGAATAAACCCCTTTTCTAGGAGTTCCTGAAGCTGATCTTTCAATTTTTTAACTCCGTTGGTGCCATACGATACGACGGGATGGAAATGGGCTTGGTGCCTGGCACCAAGTCAATACCAAAATCAATATCCCTGTCGGGGGGCATACCCGATAGGTCTGCAGGAAATACATCAGGGAAATCCCTCACAACGGGAACAAAATCTATACTGGGAGCCTCGGCTCCAACATCACGAACGAAGGCCAAATATGATAGACAACCCTATGGTTGGGCTTTCAAGAAAGATATAACCCTACTACGGACATAATCAGTCATACCACGCCACTCGATCCTCGGAACACCCGGCATAGCCAAAGTGACTATCTTCGCATCACAGTCTAGAATAGCATGACACGGAGATAACCAGTCCATGCCCAGAATAACATCAAAGTCTACCATGCTCAATAGAAATAAATCAACTTGGTTCTCCAAACCCCCAATAGTAAAAAGACAGGACCGATACACTTGGTCCACAATAATAGTATCACCCACCGGGGTAGATACGTGCACAGGTAAGGCAAGATACCCCCGGGTCGTACCCAAATGGTGAGAAAAATATGATGACACATAAGAATAGGTAGAACCGGGATCAAATAAGATAGAGGCATCTCTGTGGCAGACTGAAATAATACATGTGATAACAGCATGTGATGCAAGAGCAACTGCCCTGCCTGGAATAGCATATAATCTAGCCTGGTCGCCGCCGCCTGATCGGCCTCCGCCCCTAAGGCGACCCCCGGCTGCCCCGCCTCCTTCCCTCTCTGACTAGGCTGGTGCTGAAGAAACTAGAGCAGAAGACAAGGGTTGATCCCTCTGCTGATACTGACTACCACCACGTCGAGGACATTGCCTCCTCATATGGCCAAACTCGCCACACTCGAAGCAGAGACCAGATGCTGGAGAAGGGGACTGAAGGGGACCCCTCGCACCAGAATGACCAGCCGATGCACTCTGCGCAGAAGAACCCTGAGCTGAAGGGGCATATGATGAGCTCTGAGCTGGGAGGTCACTAAGTGAAGACTGGCCCTGCTGGAACCCCTGATGACCACGGCCTAAAGATGCCCCACGATACTCTGGACGAGCCGACCGATGAGGCCTGAAGGAACGACCTCTGCTCTGCTGAACCTAGCCCCTAAACGGAGCACCACTGAAGCTACCCGATCCATGAGGCCTCTTGGCCTCCCTCTCCTCTCTCTCCTAACGGCGAGCCGTCTCAATATCACGAGCAATGTCCACTGCATCCTCAAAGGTATGACTTAGAATCCTCTCTCGGGTTATCAAAATACGGACGGGATAGATAAGTCGGCCACAAACCTCCTAATCCTCTCCCGATCAGTCGGGACCATCCATGGAGCATAACGAGCCAGCTCCGAAAATCTCACCTCATACTGTGATACAGTCATATCTCCCTGACAAAGCCACTAAAACTGTCTCCATAGCTCCTCCCTCTGAGAATGCGGTACCCACTTCTCTAGAAAGAGAGTGGAGAACTCCTGCCATGACGAAGGCACTGCGCCCACCATCCTATGCCGCTCATATGCCTCCTACCAAGTGAAGGCTGCTTTGGAAAACTAAAAAGTAGTAAATGATACCCCGCTAGCATCCAAGATCCTTGCTGTCCGAAGCATACGTTGACACTTGTCAAGAAAACCCTGGGCATCCTCGCACGGAGCACCACTGAAAGTAGGAGATGAGAGCCTACTGAACCTCTCAAGATGACGTTGCTCATCGTCTAGCATAGCTGGAATCACATTATCCTAAACCGGTACAACCGGCTGAACTAGGGCAACTTGCTGAACTAGTGGTGCCTTTGGAGTCTGCAAACCCTACACTACCTACTCAGGCGTGCGAGTAGCGGGGGTCTGATTGACTTCCCCAGCCTGCGAAGTAGCTTTTGCAGTAGTGGTTGAGACGGCCTTAGCCAGGCCAGTGCAAACTGATAGAATCTGAGCTAGGGCCTCCTGAAGACCCGGAATCACAATAGGCACAGCTGGTGCCTGAACAGGTGCTGTCGGAGCCTCTACAGCTGGAGCTTGATCCTGAGCTGAGGCAACTGGTGGGTCCACAGGTGTTGCCCCCTCGGCTCTGCCTCAACCACGACCACATCCACAGCCTCTGGTGGCCTCAGTAGGTGGTATAGGTAGTCGTCCTTCACGTCTGGTAGCACAGGTTCTCGCCATATGCGAGAGAATAGGATAACAAAATTTAGTTCTTGGATCAATAAAGTCGCACGATAAGTATTCCAAGAATATAAAGTTTCCTAAATGTTTTGCAGCCTCCCGAGGATAAGTACAGACGTCTCCGTACCAATCTGCGAGACTCTATTAAACCGTCTCATGACTCGCGAGACCAAGTAACTTAGGCTCTGATACCAACTTGTCACGACCCCAACCCGGTCATGATGGCGCCCAGCACACTACTAGGCAAGACCGACCATTTATAACCATAACCCTATTAATTAAACAGACGAAATCAATGCCATTTAAGTCAAGGCCTAAAATAATGATAATAATGCGGAACAAAAATCTAACAAATACCGATACAACCCAACATGGACCCGGTGTCACGAACATGAGCCTCTAAAATACAGAGTAACATCCTACTACAAAGTCTGTCTAAAAGCTAATAATGCGGAAATAAAAGGATAGGGAAAGAAAGGAGATTCAACGGCTGCGAACGCCCTGCAGCTACCTCAAATACTCCCGAAATAAGAACTCTGGAAAGCTGGTCAAAGCTTACTCAGCCTGAGAATGCCCTGGATCTGCACACAAGGTGCAGAGAGTAAAGTGAGTACTCCAACCCAGTGAGTAATAAACATAACTACAGTATGAAAGTAAGAAAACACAGAAAATGCACAGAGTAATCTATATCTAGTAGTTTAGATCAATATCGGTGAAACGGTAACCAACAAGTAATACAGTCAGGGAATAATGCATGAGAAGATGCAACACATATAACGGTACACTCTAGTACCCGCTGCGGCGTGCAGCCCGCTCCACTTATTTAATGTCGACGACGCTCACTGGGGGTGTATACAGACTTCGGAGGGGCTCCGACAACCCAAGTGCAATATCAGCCATGTCGTGGCATCAAACAGGCTCTCAGCCTCAATATCAGTATATCATCGCTGCGACATGCAGCCCGATCCATATCAAAGGGAAACATCCTCACTATCGGGTCCCCGACCAATCTCAGTCAAATAAGTTCACAGCCAATCGGGCATGACATGCTATTGGGATCTCAACCCTCATATTCTTTTCCATTTAATATTCATGTACAAACACAGTTATTATATTATTTTTAACAGTTGAAAGCATGACTGAGAGTATATGTTATGCAATAAGTGAGTAAAAACACATAAAGATCCCCTAAGGATTCTACAGGTCGGCACAAGGCCCCAAACACGGCAATAAGCCCAATTCAAAATGACAAAGTATGCATCTCAATCGCTAATATAATAGAAATTAACATTCGGGATGGACTAAGTCTCAATCCCCAACAGTAAATGACCCCGCACTCATCGTGGAATGCGTGTCACGCCTCAATATAGCGTTACAATGTGAAAGTCCGGGATTTCAAACCCTCAGAGTAGCATTTACATCCATTACTCACCTCTAGCGGGCCCAAGACTAGCTCGTAATGCCCTTTCCTCTTGAATCGACCTCCTCGTGTGTCGAATCTGGCCAAAACCATAACGAATACATTACAATATGCTAAGGGGATATAACCCAATCGAAAAGACTCGAAAAATATTTAAAATCACGAAATTGGCAAAACCCGAGCCCCAGGCCCACTTCTCGAAATCCAAAAAATTTTACATCACTATGTTCAGAAGAATTAGGGTCCATTTGACCCCTCAAATCACAAGTTTAAATTCTCTTAAGTTTTAAGCCATAACCTCCATTTTTAACCTTTAATTCCTTGGGTTTTCAGTGTTAATCCATGTTTATACACCATAATGTCATAGTCTAAGTCCAAGAATCCATACCTGATGATAGCCCTTGAAACCGTCTTCGAAAATCGCCCAAAACCCTCTTAGTTCGAAGTCCAAAATGTTTGTTTTTTCAAAATTCGCGAAGAATACTTAATGAAATATTTGTCCAGGCCTTTTCGCTTCTGCGACCCAAATTGCCGCTTCTGCGGTTTTTCCATCAAGTCATCCCGGATCCGCTTCTGCGGAAGTCACTTAAGTGTCACGACCGCTTCTGCGGTCCATATATCGCACCAGCGGAACCGCTTATGCAGACTTTTGTCCGCTTCTGCGGAAATGTCAAGCCCCCTACTAGAACCGCTTCTGCGACCTCCCCGCCGCATCTGCGGAACCGCTTATGCGGTCCCTTTTCCGCAGATGCGTAAATGATAGAACCAGCAAATCCCAAAACATGCAACAAAGTCCAAACTCTCCGTTTAATCACCCGAACTCACCCCGAGGCCTCCGGGACCTCAACCAAAAGCACAGATACGATCTATTACTTTATTCAAACTTGCTCAAATCATCAAATCACTATCATTAACATTAAAAACGTCAAATTTCACCAAATCAAAGACTAAGTTTATCAAATTCTTCCGAAACTCACATTCGATCAAAAACCCGACCTAAACACCTCCGATTCAATTGAAATTTTGCACACACATCACAAATCACCTAACGAAGCTACCGCAACTCTTGGAATTCCATTTCGACCCCTCGGATCAGAATCTCACCTATCAACCGGTTATCACCAAAATGCTAACTTCGCCAATTCAAGCCTAATTCTACACCAAATCTCCAAAATCACTTCCGATTGCGTTCCTAAGCCTCAAATCATCCCCTGAAGCTAACCAAATCATCAGAAATCATATCTGATCCTCTAACTTACAAGTCAACTTCTGGTTGACTTTTTCAAACCAACCTTTCCTTAAAGAGGCTAATTTCCCCATTTCCTATCAAATCCAATCCGAATCAACTCAAACTCATCCAACACATATAATGAATCATGAAGAAGCAGTAAATGGGGAAAATGGGATGGAAACACATGAGACAATAGGTCGGGCCATCACATCCTCCCCAACTAAAACAAACGCTCGTCCTTGAGCGAGTCAAGAAACATATCTGAAGTCTCAAATAGGTGAGGGTATCTACTCCGCATCTCCTGCTCAGTCTCCCAGGTAGCCTCCTCCACAGGCCGACCTCTCCACTGTACCTTCATCGAAGCTATATCCTTTGATCTCAATCTCCGAACCTGATGACACAAAATAGCCATTGGCTCCACATCATAGGTCAAATCATCATCCAACTGAACCGTGCTGAAGTCTAACACATGTTCTTTCAGACATTTGTATTTTGTATTTCTTAGTAGTTCATGAGTATTGTGACACTAGTCTTGGGTAGAGGCTTATATGTATTATTCTGCATTTTGATTCAGTTTTTATAATTAAGGCTTCCGCTATTATTTAATTTCATTATTTTATATTGTTGCCATAAATTTTTGTAATGGGTAAAATTATGTTGTAAGTGCAAAGTAATTAAATTTGGCTTGCCTAGCTTCTATGTGTAGGCGCCATCACGACTCCCGAGGGTGAGAAATTCGGGTCATGACAACTTGGAATCAGAGCACTAGGTTGCATAGATCTCACAACTCATGGAAAAACTTGGTAGAGTCTGAGGGATCGGTATGGAGACATCTGTATTTATCCCCCAGAGGCTACATAGTTAGGAAAAACTTCACATTTGTTCTTTTTTGTCGTGCGGTTCTATTTCTCAAATACCGATTAAATTTCTACTCTGTTCTTCTGCAAATGGTGAGAACACGCTCTTCCTCATCTACCGCTCAGCAGTTTGAGCCCCAAGCAGTAGTCCTAGAGGCGAAGCCTCAGGTTGAGTTTGAGGAAGAGGTTCCAGCCCCAGCAGTTCCTGTGGGCCCAGCTCAGTCCCTAGAAGGGTTCATGGTCATCCTAGTTCTTCAAGACGCTCTGGTCCGATTGGTAGGCCTCATAGAGAGTGTCATCTTAGTAGATTTGCATCCAGTGGTTTAACCAATGGTGGCAGGTCAGTCGGGTATAGTGGCTCAGTCCGGGAGTGAGATTACTTTTCAGGAGGAGGCCAATGTGGCTCACAGAGTGGAGATGGTTCGGTCACAAGGAGGTGGTCATAGGTCGGATAAGGGGCCCCTTCATGCAGGCAGATTCAGTGGTACCTCGTCTGGAGGTAGAGATTCTTATGGTAGAGGCCATCCTCCTAGGCCCTTTCAGTCAGCTCGCCATGGTCAGCCTTATTTTCCTCAGCTACAGCATTTGTGTGGATATTATGAGTATGGTGAGTATGGTCACATCATGAGGGCTTGCCCGAGGTTGAGGGGTGCTCAGCCGCAGCATCCGAGGTCTTGCTACACTTGTGGTGATCCAGGTCACACTGCCAGATTTTGCCCTCGTGCACCAGGTAGTTCTTAGCATCAGGGTTCTCATGCCATGGTTCAGGCACCAGATGCCCCACAGCCAGGTAGAGGTAGAGGTAGAGCTCATAGAGGTGGAGGTAGAAGTCATAGATGTCGAGCTGAGACCGCCAGGGGTGGAGGTCATCTAGCAGCAGATCGACATAGGGATACAGCTCAGGGTAGTGGGGCCCAGTCCCATTGTTATGCTCTTCAGGCCAGGCTCGAGGCTGAGGCTTCAAATGCAGTCATCACAGGTGGTTCTAGTTTATGATCCAGATGCTTTGGTACTATTTGATCCAGGGTCTACGTATTCATATGTTTCATCTTATTTTGCACCATGCTTGGTCATGCCTAGTGATGCTTTGGGTATTCCTGTATATGTGTCTACACCAGTGGGTGACTCTAACGTGGTCTACCGAGTCCATCATTTGTTTGATGTATTGATTGTGGGTCTGGAGACCCGTGTAGACTTGTTGATCTTAGATATGGTTGACTTCGATATCATATTGGGTATGGATTATCTATCTCCCTATCACACTATCTTGGACTGCCATGCCAAGATTGTGACCTTAGCGTTGCCGGGTATGCCTCATTTACAGTGGAGAGGTACTCTATGTTACTCTACCCGCATCATCATTTCATATGCGAAGGCTCGACGTATGGTCGAGAAGGGGTGTCTGTCCTATTTGGCTATGTTCGTGATTTCGGTGCTTTGGTTCCTCTTATAGATTCTGTGCCTATTGTCTGGGAGTTCCCAGATGTTTTCCCTTCAGATCTTTCGGGTATGCCACCTGATAGGGACATTGATTTCTGTATTGACTTGGCTCTGGGCACTCAGCCCAATTCTATCCTGCCATATCGTATAGCCCCGCTAGAGTTAAAGGAGTTAAAGAACCAGTTGCAGGATTTGCTAGAGAAGGGTTTCATTAGACCTAATATTTCACCTTGGGGCGCGCCAGTGTTATTTTTCAAGAAGAAGGACGGATCGATGAGGATGTGCATAGATTACCAACAAATGAACAAGGTAATGATTAAGAATAAGTATCCACTACCGAGGATTGATGATTTGTTCGATCAGCTTCAGGGTGCCAAGGTATTCTCCAAGATTGACTTGTGATCTGGCTAACATCAGTTGAGGATTAGGGCATCTGATGTCCCTAAGACAGCTTTCCACACTCGGTATGGGCATTATGAGTTCTTGGTCATGTTATTTGAGTTGACCAATGCCCTAGCAGCATTTATGGAGTTGATGAACCGAGTGTTCAGGCCATATTTAGACATGTTCGTGATAGTCTTTATTAATGATATTTTGGTATACTCCCGCAGCCAGTAGGAGCACGAGCAACACCTTAGAGTGGTTCTTCAGTCTCTGAGGGATAGTCATTTATGTGCCAAGTTCTCCAAGTGTGAGTTCTGGTTGATTTCAGTAGCATTTCTAGGTCACGTTGTATCAGCAGAGGGTATTCATGTGGACCCGAAGAAGATTGAGGCAGTCAAGGACTGGCCTAGACCAGCATCAGCTATAGAGATTCTGAGTTTCTTGGGATTGGCAGGCTACTACCGTTGGTTTGTGGAGGGTTTTTCGTATATTGCAGCCCCGATGACCAGGTTGACCCAGAAGGGTGCCCATTTCAGATAGTCAGATGAGTGTGAGGCGAGCTTTCAGAAGCTCAAGACAAATCTGACTATGGCACCGGTATTGGGCTAGCCCAGAGGATCTGGGCCTTATACTGTCTATTGTGATGCTTCCCGTATTGATTTTGGTATAGTGTTGATGCAACGTGGCAAGGTTATTGCCTATGCTTCGACACAGTTAAAGATTCATGAGAAGAACTATCTAGTGCATGATTTAGAGTTGGCAGTTATTGTTCACGCCTTGAAGATTTGGAGGCACTATTTGTATGGCGTGGCATGTGAGGTGTTCACTGACCACAAGAGTCTTCAGTACTTGTTCAAGTAGAAGGAGTTGAATTTGAGGTAGAGGAGGTGGCTGGAGTTGTTTAAAGATTATGATGTCACCATTTTATATCATCCGGGGAAGGCCAATGAGGTGGCCGACGCTTTGAGTAGGAAGTCAGCCAGTATGGGTAGTCTTGCTTATATTCCAGTCAGTCAGAGGCCATTTTCTTTGGATGTTCAGGCTTTAGACAATCAATTTGTGAGATTGGGTGTTTCTGAGCCCATTCATGTATTGGCATGCACGGTCGCTTGTTCTTCATTATTTGGGTGTATCCGTGATCAGCAGTTTGATGATCCCCATTTGTGTGTCCACAGATACACGATGCAGCGTGGAGGTGCCCAGCATGTTACCTTAGATGCGAATAGAGTTTTGAGATTGCAGGGGCGAGTTTTTGTGCTCAATGTGGATGGGCTTAGGGATTTGATTTTAGAGGAGGCCCATAGCTCCTGGTACTCTATTCATCCAGGCGCTGCGAAGATGTATTAGGATTTGCAGTAGCATTATTGGTGGCGTAGGATGAAGAAGGATATTGTTACATATGTGACCCGGTGTTTGAATTGTCAACAGGTTAAGTATGAGCATTAGAGGCCTAGTGGTTTGTTTCAGAGGATTGATCTTCCCGAGTGGAAGTGGGAGAGGATCACTATGGACTTCATTACCGGACTTCCATTGACTCGGAAGAAGTTTGATGCAATATGGGTCATTGTGGATAGGCTGACCAACTCAGTGCATTTCATTCCCGGGGCAGTGTCCTATTCATCCGAGAGATTAGCTGAGATTTATATACGGGAGATTGTTCGCCTTCATGGTGAGCTGGCATCTATCATTTCGAATCGGGGTACACAGTTTACCTCGTGCTTCTGGAGAGCAGTTCAGTGAGAGTTGGGCATACGAGTTGAGTTGAGCACGGCATTTCATCCCCAGACGGACGGTCAGTTCGAGCGGACTATTCAGATTTTGGAGGATATGCTTCGAGCTTGTGTTATTTACTTTAGAGGTTCGTGGGAATAGCTTTTTCCTTTGACGGAGTTTTACTACAACAACAGCTACCAGTCAAGCATTCATATGGCTCCTTATGAGGCTTTATATGGTAGGCGGTGTCGGTCTCCGATTGGATGGTTCGGGTCGGGAGAGGCTCGGTTGATAGGTACGGATTTGGTTCATGAGGCCTTGGAAAAGGTCAAGATCATTCAAGATAGGCTTCGTTCAGCTCAATCCAGGCAAAAGAGCTATGCAGATCTTAAGGTTCGAGATGTAGCTTTCATGATTGGTGAGCGAGTATTGCTCTGAGTGTCGCCTATGAAGGACGTGATGAGATTTGGGAAGAAGGGCAAGCTTAGCCCTAGGTTTATTGGTCCATTTAAGATTCTTGGTTGAGTGGGAGAGGTGGCTTATAGACTTGCATTGCCACCCAGATTATCAATCGTGCATCCAGTTTTTCATGTATTCATGCTTTGGAGGTATCACGGAGATCCAGCTCACGTGTTAGATTTTGGCACTGTCCAGTTGGACAAGGACTTGTCTTACGAGGAGGAGTCGGTAGCCATTCTGGACCGACAGGTTCGTCAGTTGAGATCCAAGAGTTTTCCATCTGTTCGTGTCCAATGGAGAGGTCAGCCTCCTGAGGCATCGACCTGGGAGTCTGAGTCCGATATGCGGAGCCGTTATCCCCACCTTTTCCTCGACTTAGGTACTTCTTTCTTTTGTCCATTTGAGGATGAATGGTTGTTTTAGAAGTGGAGAATATGACAACCCAAAGGGTCATCACCTATTTTCTTTCTCATTATGTACTTCTGAGGCCTTGAAAACCTCATTTTTAGTTGCCTTGATTTGCGTGCGCAGTCTGGACGCGTAGCCAGAAAGCTTAAATGTGAAACTCTATGAATAATGCTAAAAATTTTGTATTAAAATAAGTAAATTTGACCTTGGTCAACTTTTTAGGTAAACGGACCCAGACCCATAATTTGATGGTCTCGGAGGGTCCGTGGAAAAATATGGGACTCGGGCGTATGCCCGGAATCGAATTCCGAGGTCCCGAGCCCAAGAAATGAATTTTTAAAAGAAATTATGTTTTCTAAAATTGTTAAGGAAAATGGAAATGAAAATTGATTAGAACGTGGTGGTATCGGGCCGGTATTTTGGTTCCAGCGCCCGGTAGAGGTCTTATATGTGTTTAAAGATATTTCTGTGAAGTTTGGTTAAAATCGGACGTCGTTTGACGTGTTTCAGACTTAAAACTCTAAATTTGAGAGTTTATGAAGTTTGATGAAAAACTAGTGATTTTGAGGTTTGATTCATTGATTTTGATGTTATTTTGGCAATTTGATCGCATGGTTAAGTTTGTAGGATGTTGTTGAGTTAGGGTATGTGATTGCTTAGGAGCCCCGAGGGCTCGGGAGTGTTTCGGAGGTGTTCCGGGAGGTTTTAGAACTTAGAAAAGTTGCAGAAAAGCCTGCAACAGGTGCCCAGTCATTTGCAGAAAACACTCGAGTTTCATCTTCTCCAAGGTACTTAGGCATCCATTGAGGCTCCCTTTCATCAAGACCACTTGGGTTAGTAAATTCCAACTTGTTTTCTTCATTTTCCATCATTAATTATTCAATTCCTAAGCTCAAATCATGTAGTTTACGGTGGAAATTGGGGGAAATGGGTAGTGTTAGGGTTTTCTATATTTTCTTGATTTAGACCTCATTTTAGGGTCAAATGTGAAAGCAAATTATATAGTCGGGCTCGTGTGTGAATGGGGAATTTTATTTTGGTCTGAACCTCGTATTTTGACCAAGCGAGCCCGGGGGTAATTTCGGAATTTTGGGAAGAAAGCTTGGAAATCTATAATTAGTTATTGGGCTTGATTTATTTAGCATATATTGATACTAGGTGAAATACATAAACGGCCCCTTCAAGTTGTCCTCAACGGTCAGTCAGACACTTCAACTGAACCCTTTACCATTTAGACACTTCAAGTGTCCATTAACTAGATCAAATAAACACCCAAGTGCAACAGATCATACACGTGAATTACACTCGCTAATGAAGTGTCAAATGATCCAATTAATGAACAACATGTGTAATTTTTAAATAGAAAATTGACACATATAATAAACATAAAATGAAAATGCATATAAGAAATTAAAAAAAAAATCCTTTTCCCTAACATTTTAACCAAACAACGCAACCCCTCCCCCTGCCCCCCCAACCAACTTCATCTTCTTCTTCCACCCGAAACCAGCGCCACCCC
>MU698404.1:41903-63382 GCA_026770625.1 Nicotiana glauca
CCTCCTCCCCCCTCTCATCATCTTCTTCTTCCACCCAAAACCATCGCCACCCCACCCCTTTCATCTTCTTCCTATTCCTTCAAACCAGCGCACACCTCTCTTGTCGGAAAATTACTCTCTGAGCAAATCTTCGTTGAAAAATTACTCTCTGAGCTCTGGAGGTCACAGGCAGTGGATTTTTTTGATGAAAGGGGTAGTTTTTGGTGATTTTCGATAGTGCTTTGTTGGAGTTTTAATGGTGATTCTATGGTGGTTTCGATCGCCGGAATTGAAGCTCTGGTGGTTCAATGGTGAAGATGGAATATTTTGGGAAGAAGTGAAATTAATGTGTGGAAAATAAAATACAATGGGACCCACATAAAATAAATTTAAATTTAATAGAAAAAAGAAAAAAACCTTAATTTTTAGGGTTTCACGCGCTTAGAATTAAGTGTAAAGCACACATTTTGCCATGTCAGCCTTAAGGGTTTGCGAGGTCGCACATTAGTGGACTTGAAGTGTCTAATTGGTAAAGGGTTCAGTTGAAGTGTCTGACTGACCGTTGAGGACAACTTGAAGGGGCTATTTAGGTATTTCTCCTTGATACTATAGTATCATTATTGTATAGATTTGATTGAGTTGGAGACGAATTCGAGAGGGAAAGCGGTTGTTGTGGATAGATTCGGCCGTGGAAGTTGAGGTAGGTGTTCGGTCTAACCTTAGATTGAGGGATTAGGAGTTGAGTCATAATTGCTATTTTTTTTTGTGTTGGGTACAACGTATAGGCATGGTGATGAGTATCCATGCGTCGGTGTCGAGCATGACCGTGAGTCTAAATTTTTCTAATTGTGTACTCTTGTTTGATCCTATGAAATTTGTGACTAAATATTGATATTAGTTGTGCCAAGAAGAAGTTGAATAGGATTGGTTATAGCTGACTCTCCCTTGTCGGGATGTTTGACTCATTGTGATTGTTCCCTTGCTGGGATTGTATTGTGTACTACGTTGAAAGTATTGGGAGCGGGTGGTATGCCTACCACACATGATATATAGAAATGGGAGCAAGTGGTACACCTACCACATGATATATTGAAATGGGAGTGGGTGGTACGCCTACCACATATTATATATTGAAATGGGAGCGGGTGGTACGCCTACCACACGATATTGAGAAATGGGATCGGGTTGCACTATTTCAACGAGATGAGTTGAATATGAAAGTTGTCTTGTCTGTTCATTATTGCTAGATATTAAGTTGTAGATGTACGTACCATTATTCCTGATATTTTGTTTCTATCTGTCACCCCTAAAGCATGCTCCCGTCCCCAGCTTACATTGTTACGTTCTTGCTACTTTTCCATTGTACTTGTATATATATCTGCACAATATTGTTTGAAGTCTGATCCTAGCCTCGTCACTACCTCGTCAGGGTTAGGTCAAACACTTACCAGCAAATTGGGTCGGTTGTGCTGATGCTACACTTTGTGCTATTTGCACAGGTCTAGGTTTCAAATAGCAGCAGAAGTATTAGTACGGGAGTAGGCCTTCAGTCCGGCGAGACCTGAGGTAGCCTTGCAGACGTCCGCAGGCCCGGCTTTCCCTTATTCTCTCTTTTAGTCTGTTGCCTCCTTGTGTTCGAGACGAACAACTTATGTGTTCTTTCAGACATTTGTATTTAGTATTTCTTAGTAGTTCGTGAGTATTGTGACAGTAGTCTTGGGTAGAGGCTTATATTGAATATTCTAGATTTTGATTCAGTTTCTATAATTAAGGTTTCTGCTATTATTTAATTTCATTGTTTTATATTATTGCCATAAATTGTTATAATGGGGAAATTTATGTTGTAAGTGCAAAGTAATTAAATTTGGCTTGCCTAGCTTCTATGAGTAGCCGCCATCACGACTCCCGAGGGTGGGAAATTCGGGTCGTGACAAGTTGGTATCAGAGCACTAGTTTGCATAGGTCTCACAACTCACGGACAAACCTGGTAGAGTCTGAGGGATCGATACAGAGACATCTGTATTTATCCCCAGAGGCTACAGAGTTAGGAAAAACTTCACAATTTTTCTTTCTTTTCGTGAGGTCCTGTTTCTCAAATAACGATTGAATTTCTACTATGTTCTTCCGCAGATGGCGAGAACACGCGTTTCCTTATCTACCACTCAGCAGTCCTAGCCGCGAGCAGTAGCCCCAGAGGCGGAGCCTCAGGTTGAGTTTGAGGAGGAGGTTCCAGCCCCAGCAGTTCCGGTGGGCCCAGCTCAGGTCCCAGAAGGGTTCATGGCCACCCTAGTTCTTCAGGACGCTCTGCTCCGATTGGTAGGCCTCATAGAGAGTGTCATCCAAACGGATTTGCATCCAGTGGTTCAGCCAACGATGGCAGGGCAGCCGGGTATAGTGGCTCAGGCCGGGAGTGAGATCACTTCTCAGGAGGCGACAATGTGGCCCGTAGAGTGGAGATGGTTCCGTCACAGGGAGGTGGTCATGGGTTGGATAAGAGGCCCCTTCATGCAGGCAAATTCAGTGGTACCTCATCTGGAGGTAGAGATTCTTATGGTAGAGGCCATCCTCCTAGGCCCTTTCAGTCAGCTCGCCATGGTCAGCCTTATTTTCCTCAGCTACAGCATTTGCATGGATGTTATGAGTGTGGTGAGTATGGTCACATCAGGAGGGCTTGCCCCAGGTTCAGGGGTGCTCAGCCGCAGCAGCCGAGGTCTTGTTACACTTGTGGTGATCCAGGTCACATTGCTAGATTTTTCCCTCGAGCACTGGGTAGTTCTCAGCATCAGGGTTCTCGTGCCATGGTTCAGGCACCAGATGCCCCATAGCCTGCTAGAGGTGGAGGTAAAGGTCATAGAGGTGGAGGTAGAAGTCATAGAGGTCTAGCTAAGACCGCCAGGGGCGGAGGTCAGCTAGCAGCAGATCGACCTAGGGATACTGCTCAGGGTAGTGGGGCCCAACCCCGTTGTTATGATCTTCAGGACAGGCCTAAGGCTGAGGCTTTAGATGCAGTCATCACATGTACGATTCTGGTATTCAAGTGGACCCGAAGAAGATTGAGGCAGTCATGGACTGGCCCAGACCAGCATCAGCTACACAGATTCGGAGTTTCTTAGGATTGGCAGGCTAGTATCATCGGTTTGTGTAGGGGTTTTCATCTATTGCAGCCCCGATAACCAGGTTGACGCAGAAGGGCGCCCAGTTCAGATGGTCGAAAGAGTGTGAGGCGAGCTTTCAAAAGCTCAAGACAACTCTGACTACGACACTGGTATTGGGTTTTCCCATATGGTCTGGGCCTTATACTGTCTATTGTGTTGCTTCCCATATTGGGCTCTGGTGTAGTGTTGATGCAGGGTGGCAAGGTTATTGCCTATGCTTCAAGACAGTTGAAGATTCATGAGAAGAACTATCCAGTGCATGATTTAGAGTTGGCAACTATTGTTCATGCCTTGAAGATTTGGAGGCACTATTTGTATGGCATGGCATGTGAGGTGTTCACTGACCACAAGAGTCTTCAGTACTTGTTCAAGCAGAAGGAGTTGAATTTGATGCAGAGGAGGCGATTGGATTTGTTGAAAGATTATGATGTCACCATTTTGTATCATCCGGGGAAGGCCAATGTGGTGGCCGACGCTTTGAGTAGGAAGTCAGCCAGTATGGGTAGTCTTGCTTATATTCCAGTCAGCCAGAGGGCATTTGCTTTGGATGTTCAGGCCTTAGAAAATTAGTTCGTGAGACTGGGTGTTTCTGAGCCCAGTCGTGTATTGGCTTGCACGGTCGCTCGTTCTTCATTATAGGAGCATATCCGTGATCGGCGGTTTGATGATCCACATTTGTGTGTCCTCTGATGCACGATGCAGTGTGGAGGTGCCCAATATTTTACCTTAAATGCGGATAGAGTCTTGAGATTGTAGGGGCGAGTTTGCGTGCCCAATGTGGATGGGCTTCAGGATTTGATTTTAGAGGAGGCCCATAGCTCCCGGTACTCTATTCATCCAGGCGTCGTGAAGATGTATCAGGATTTGCAATAGCATTATTTGTGGCGTAGGATGAAGAAGGATATTGTTGCATATGTGACTCCGTTTTTGAATTGTCAGCGGGTTAAGTACGAGCATCGGAGGCCAGGTGGTTTGTTTCAGAGGATTGATCTTCCCGGGTGGAAGTGAGAGAGGATCACTATAGACTTCTTTACCAGACTTCCGTTGACTCGGAAGAAGTTCAATGCAGTTTGGGTCATTGTGGATAGACTGACCAAGTCATCGCATTTCATTCCCATGGCAGTATCCTATTCATTCGAGAGAATAGCTGAGATTTATATCCGGGAGATTGTTCGCCTTCATGGTATGCTAGCATCTATCATTTTGCACTGGGGTACGCAGTTTACCTCGCGCTTCTGGAGGGCAGTTCATCGAGAGTTGGGTACATGGGTTGAGTTGAGCACAATATTTCATCCCCAAACGGACGGTCAGTCCGAGCGGACTATTCAGATTTTGGAGGATATGCTTTGAGCTTGTGTTATTGACTTTGGAGGTTCGTGGGATCAGTTCTTACCTTTAGCAAAGTTTGCCTACAACAATAGCTACCAGTCGAGCATCCATATGGCTCCTTATGATACTTTATACGGTAGGCGGTGTCGGTCTCCGATTGGATTGTTCGAGCCGGGAGAGGCTCGGTAGATAGGTACAGATTTGGTTCAGGAGGCCTTGGACAAGGTCAAGATCATTCAGGATAGGCTTCGTTCGGCTCAGTCCAGGCAAAAGAGCTATGCAGATCATAAGGTTCGAGATGTAGCTTTCATAATTGGTGAGCGAGTATTGCTTCGAGTATCGCCTATGAAGAGCATGATGAGATTTGGGAAGAAGGGCAATCTTAGCCCTAGGTTTATTGGTCCGTTTGAGATTCTTGATCGAGTGGGAGAGGTGGCTTATAGACTTGCATTGCCACCCAGCTTATTAGCCGTGCATCCAGTTTTTCATGTATCCATACTTCGGAGGTATCACGAAGATCCAGCTCACGTGTTAGATTTCAGCACTGTCCAATTGGACAAGGACTTGTCTTACGAGGAGAAGTCGGTAGCTATTCTGGACCGGCAGGTTCGTCAGTTGAGATCCAAGATTTTTCCAACTGTTTGTGTTCAGTGGAGAGGTCAGTCTCCAGAGGCATCGACCTGGGAGTCCGAGTCTAATATGCGGAGCCGTTATCCCCACCTTTTCCCCGACTTAGGTACTTCTTTCTTTTGTCCGTTTGAGGATGAACGGTTGTTTTAGAGGTGGAGAATGTGACAACCCCAAGGGCCATCACCTATTTTCTTTCTTATTCTATGCTTCTGAGGCCTTGAAAACCTCATTTTTATTTGCCTCAATTTGCATGCGCAGTCCGGGCGCGTAGCCAGAGAGCTTAAATGTGAAATTCTGTGAATAATGCTAAAATTTGGTATCAAAATAAGTAAATTTGACCTTGGTCAACTTTTTGGGTAAACGGACCCGGACCCGTGATTTGACGGTCCCGGAGGGTCAGTTAAAAAATATGGGACTCGGGCGTATACCCGAAATCAAATTCCGAGGTCCCGAGCCCGAAAAATGAATTTTTAAAAGAAATTGTGTTTTCTGAAATTGTTAAGGAAAATGGAAATTAAAACTGATTAGAACATGGTGGTATCGGGCTGGTATTTTGGTTCTGGCGCCCGGTACAGGTCTTATATGTGTTTTAAGATATTTCTGTGAAGTTTGGTTGAAATCGAAAGTCGTTTGACATGTTTCGGACTTAAAACTCTAAATTTGAGAGTTTATGAAGTTTGATGAAAACCTAGTGATTTTGAGGTTTGATTCATTGATTTTGATATTATTTTGGCGATTTGATCGCACGGTTAAGTTTGTAAGATGTTCTTGAGTTAGGGTATGTGATTGGTTAGGAGCCCCGAGGGCTCGGGAGTGTTTCGGAGGTGTTCCGGGAGGTTTTAGAACTTAGAAAAGTTGTAGAAAAGTCTGTGACAGGTGCCCAGTCATTCCCTTCTTTGCGATGCACTCTCTCTCCCGCGTTCCCGAAGCATCAGAATTTCCTTCATCGCGTTCCTGTGAGCCTTCATGCGTTCGCATAGAATAAATCTTGGACCCCCCAGCTTTTCTCCTTCGCGTTCGCATCCTTCCAATCGCGAACGCGATGACCTGCCCAGTTACCCTTCGCGAATGCGGTCCCCTTCCCGCGAAAGCGAAGGGCAAATTTCGTCCAGTTATATTTAATTCCCAAAACAGTGTAGTCGCGGGCCATTCACAAAAACACCCGAGTTTCATCTTCTCCAAGGTCCTTAGGCATCCATTGAAGCTCCCTTTCATCAAGACCAGTTGGGTTAGTAAATACCAACTTGTTTTCTTCATTTTTCATCATTAATTATTCAATTCCCAAGCTGAAATCATGCAGTTTAGGGTGGAAATTGGGTGAAATAGGTAGAGTTAGGGTTTTCTATATTTTCTTGATTTAGACCTTGTTTTGGGGTCGAATTTGAAAACAAATTATATAGTCGGGCTCGTGGGTGAATAGAGGATTTGATTTTGGTCTGAACCTTGTGTTTTGACCAAGCGAGCCCGGGGGCAATTTTGGAATTTTGGGAAGAAAGCTTGGAAATCTATAATTAGGCATTGGGTTTGATTTGTTTAGCATGTATTGATACTATGGAATCATTATTCTATAGATTTGATTGATTTGGAGCAGAATTTGAGAGGGAAAACGGTTGTTGTGGATTGATTCGGCCATGGAAGCTGAGGTAAGTGTTCGATCTAACCCTAGCTTGAGGTATTAGGAGTTGAGTCATAATTTTTATTTGTTTTGTGTTGGGTAGGACGTATGGGCATGGTGACGAGTATCCATGCGTCGGTGTCAAGCATGACCGTGAGTCTAAATATTTCTAGTTAAGTACTCTTGTTTGATCCTATGAAAGTTGGGACTGAATATTGATATTAGTTGTGCCAAGAAGAAGTTTAATAGGATTGGTTATAGCTGACTCTCCCTTGTCGGGATGTTTGACTTATTGTGTTTGTTCCCTTGCGGGGATTGTATTGTGTACTGTGTTGAAAGTATTGGGAGCGGGTGGTATGCCTACCACACATGATATATTGAAATGGGAGTGAGTGGTACGCCTACCTCATGATATATTAAAATGGGAATGAGTGTTACGTCTACCACACATGATATATTGAAATGGGAGCAGGTGGTACACCTACCACGAGATGTTTAGAAATGGGATCGGGTTGCACTCCTACAACGAGATGAGTTGAACATGAAAGTTGTCTTGTCTGTTCATTATTTCTAGATGTTAAGCTGTAGATGTACGTACCATTGTTCCCGATATTTTATTTCTATCTGTTACTCCTGAATCATGCTCCCTTCCCCAGCTTACATTGTTATGTTCTTGCTACTTTTCTATTGTACTTGTATATATATCTGCACAGGATTGTTTGAAGTCTGGTCCTAGCCTCGTCACTACCTCGTCGAGGTTAGGTCAGACATTTACCAGCACATGGGGTCGGTTGTATTGATGCTACACTCTATGCTATTTGCACAGGTCCAGGCTTTGAGCAGCAGTAGTAGTATTAGTGCGGGAGCAGGCCTTCAGTTCGGCAATCCCCGAGGTAGCCTTGCAGGCGTCTGTAGGCCTGGCGTCTCCCTTATTCTCTCTTTTAGTCTGTTCCCTCCTTGTGTTCGAGACGAACAACTTATGTGTTCTTTCAGACATTTGTATTTAGTATTTCTTAGTAGTTCGTAAGTATTGTGACACTAGTCTTGGGTAGAGGCTTATATTGACTATTCCGCATTTTGATTCAGTTTCTGTAATTAAGGCTTCCGCTATTATTTAATTTCGTTGTTTTCTATTGTTGCCATGAATTGTTGTAATGGGGAAAATTATGTTATAACCACAAAGTAATTAAATTTGGCTTGCCTAGCTTCTATGAGTAGGCGCCATCATAACTCTCGTGACATGGACAAAACCAATTGTTAAAGAAAATTAATGTTCAATGTGATTACTGCAAGTTGAAAGGCCATACAAAAGAAAACGGTTATAAACTTGTGGGGTATCCTCAAGATTTCAAACAAAAGAAAAGAAGGTATAATGCAGCTCATAATGCATACATTCTGAATGAGACTGGTAATGTCCAGAATCAAAATTCTGTTGCACCTGCATGTGCATATGGTCAAAACACTAATGTCATGAGCTAGTCTGTTTGTGGGAATCAAATGTCTTATAATCAAGGGCCGGAAGCACTTGAAAATCAATTGAGAAAATATACATTCACAAAATATCAATATGATCAGATTGTTCAGTTGTTGAACAAAGGAGGAATCTCAACAATCACCAACAATAAAGAATCAACTGCTAATGTAACAGGTACTGATACAACATTATTGGTTTCAAATGGTTCACAAGAATATATTATAGAGACTTGTACAACAAAGCACATGGTATCTGATACTAATCTTCTGAATAAGTCTACAATAGTTCAGACAGTCAATCCTAAGAAGGTTTTATTACCCAATGGTGATATGTCTCTAGTCATACACTCATGGGTAAGTTCAATTTCTGATAAAAGCGTTATAAGTAATGTATTTCATGTGCCTCAATTTAAGTATAATATTCTTTCAGTTTCAAAAATGACTAAAGAACTACAGTGTGCTCCAACTTTCTTCCCTGATTTTTAGATTTTTCAAGATCTCTTTACTAGGAAGTTGAGGGAGATTGGTAAAGAAGTAAGAAGATTATACATATTATTAGCTCGTCTGGCATGAATAAGCAAAATGATGTGTATGTTGCAAAAGGATTGACTATAAGTGAAGCCAATCAAATCAATGTGGAGTTATGGCATCAAAGATTTGGACATGTATCTGTTCTAGTGCTGAAGAAAATATTACCTATTAATGTATAGAATATCACAGATAAAATAGATAAATGCACAATTTGTCCATGTTCTAAACAAACTAGATTGATATTTTCTTCTAGTGATATCATAAGTGTATGCTGCTTTGATTTGATTCATGTAGACCTATGGGATCCTTACATAGTAGCTAGTTTTTATAGTAATAAGTACTTTCTAACAGTTGCAGATGATTACAGTAGAATGACATGGATATTTCTTCTTAAACAAAAATCATATGTATATCAGTGCTAACAACATTTCTTCGGATTTGTCAAAACTCAATTTAATAAGGTTATCAAGATTATTAGAAAACGCAATGGCACAGAGTTTGTAAATTCCTTGTGTGAACAATTGTTCAAGAATCTTGAGATGATTCATCAAACAAATCCTGAGATGATTCATCAAAAAACCTATGCTTACACTCTTCAACAGAATGGAGTAGCAGAGAGAAATCACAAACATATTTTAGAAATAACAAGAGCTATAAGATTGCAAGCTAATATTCCTATAAGGTTTTGGGGTCACTGTATTTTGGCTGCAGTGTATATACTTAATATTGGATTAAGCTAATATTCCTATAGGAAAATCCATATCTGAATTCTGGACTCAATACTAAAAATCAAGTGCATCAAGTAACTGGGATCGATTATAATCATCCATCGTTCCCCTCACATGCAGATGTTAACGGAATTCAAATCATCTCATTCAACTAACAGGTATTGAAAATTACTCTATTTGTAATAGGTATATGCGAGTAGCTTTGTTGGGTAGGAACAAGTTAGTCATGGTTGATGATACATGCAGTAAAGATAAATTTCAAGATTCTATGGGAAATCATTGGGAACGAGTAAATGCCATTGTTCTATTTTGGATGATGAATTCAGTGGCAAAAGGTCTTCTTGGAGGAATTATGTATGCCTCCATTGCTCAAACATTTTGGGAAAACTTAGCTAAGAGATTTAATAAAGTTGATGGCTCAAGAACTTTTAATTTTGCATAAAGTAATAGCCACATTAACTCAATGTTCTGCATCTGTCTCAATATATTTTTTCAAAATTTAAAGATCTTTGGGAAGAATTTGAAGCTTTGGTACCTGCATCTGAGTGTGATTGTCCTAAATCAAGAGATTTTGTTATCTATCTTCAAAAATTGAGGTTATACCAGTTCTTAACTCGGTTAAACGAGTCTTATTCACATGCAAGAAGTCAAAGTCTAATGAAGACACCTTTACCTACTGTGAATCAAGCTTATGCCTTAGTAGTGAGTGATGAAAGTCAAAAGTCTATAGCAGCAAATTCTAGATTTCTTGGAGCCAATCCTGTAGGAAACTTTGAAGTTACTATGTATACTAGAAATGGTGGAGGTGGAAAACACCAATGGTTCAAAACAAAATTTGATGTTCAGTGTGATTACTACAAGTTCAAAGGCCATACAAAAGAAAATTGTTATAAACTTGTGCGGTATCCTCAAGATTTCAGACAAAAGAAAAGAGGGTATAATGCAGCTCATAATACATACATTCTGAATGAGACTGATAATGGTAAGAATCAAAATTCTGTTACACCTGCTTGTGCATATGGTCAAAACACTAGTGTCATGAGCCAGTCTGCTTGTGGGAATCAAATGTCTTATAATCAAGTGATGGAAGCACCTGCAAATCAATTAAGAAACTATACATTCACAAAAGATCAATATGATCAGATTGTTCAGCTGTCGAACAAAGGAGGAATCTCAACAATATAGAATCAACTGCTAATGTAACAGGTACTAATATAGCATTATTGATTTCAAATGGTTCACAAGAATGAATTGTAGACAGTGATGCAACAAATCACATGGTATCTGTACTAATCTTCTGAATAAGTATACAATAGTTCAGACAGTCAATCCTAAGAAGGTTTTATTACCCAGTGGTGATATGTCTCTAGTCACACACTCATGGGCAAGTTCAATTTATGATAAAAGCACTATAACTAATATATTTCATGTGCCTCATTTTAAGTATAATATTCTTTCAATTTAAAAAATGATTAAAGAACTACAGTGTCCTCCAACTTTCTTCCCTGATTTTTATATTTTTCAGGATCTCTTTACTGGGAAGGTGAGGAAGATTGATAAAGAAGTAAGAGTATTATACATACTATTATCTCGTTTGGCAAGCAATAAGCAAAATGATGTGTATGCCGCAAAGGGATTGACCATAAGTGAAGCCAATCAGATCAATGTAGAGTTATGGCATCAGATATTTGGACATGTGTCTGTTCTAGTGCTGAAAAAAATACTGCCTATTAGTGTACAAAATATCACAGATAAAAATAGATAAATGCACAATTTGTCCCTGTGCTAAACAAACTAGATTGCAATTTTCTTCTAGTGATATCACAAGTGTATGTTGTTTTGATTTGATTCATGAAGACATATGGGGTCCTTACACAATAGCTACTTTTTATAGTAATAAGTACTTTCTAATAGTTGTAGATGATTACAGTAAAATGACATGGGTGTTTCTTCTTAAACAAAAATCAGATTTATATCAGTGCTTACAACATTTCTTTGAATTTGTCAAAACTTAATTTAATAAGGTTATCAAGATTATTAGAATACACAATGGCACAGAGTTTGTAAATTCCTTGTGCGAACAATTGTTCAAGAATCCTGGGATGATTCATCAAATAACTTGTGCTTACACTCCTCAACAAAATGGAGTAGCAGAAAGAAATCACAAACATATTTTAGAAATAATAAGAGCTATAAGATTGCAAGCTAATACTCCTATAAGGTTTTGGGGTTACTGCATTTTGGCTGCAGTGTATATACTTAACATATACCAACTCAGTAATTGCAAATGGGTTCCCTTATAAAAGGCTATATAATAGAAAACCATCTCTAAATCACTTAAGAGTGTTAGGCCGCCTATGTTTTGCAAAAGTAATTCACGAACATGACAAGCTAATGGCTAGATCAAGAGTATTTGTACATATGGGATACTCGGAGGCTCATAAAGTCTATGTACTATATGATCCAAATAATACATCTTTCTTTATCAACAGAGATGTGATATTCAAATAAAATATCTTTCCATTTAAAAGAACAGATTCCACCTCTATAGACACTACACCAAATGTAGGGCCATATATAGACAATTTAGAAATCTTTTTTGAACAAAGGATTAACACACAAACTAATGCAGACAACAGTGATGACAATTCAGTTAGTCCATCTACAGCTGGTGATATTATAGAAGAAGTATATAATCCTTAATCAGTTCATGATTTCCAAAATCACAATACAACTGAGGGAGAGGCCCAAGCATCTCAGAACAATCATAATACAACTGAGGGGGAGCTACAACATAGCAATCAGGCCGTTGATCAAAATGATCAGTGACCACAATCCTTTCTTTCCATTTTAATTTCCCAAACCCCCTCAATCCTAGATCATTTCACCCGAGACGCCTCCTTTGAATCCCTTCAACCCCTCAAACTCTCTCAAACATTCTCTCACTACTAGAAACATAGCATTTTCCCACGGAAATTTCCCACGAAAAAATTATTAGTGGCAATTCCCACCGAAATGCAATGGGAAAATGAAAAATTCAGTTTCAGAAATATTTCCCATCGACTATCTGTGGAAAACTTTTGGCGGAAAAATGCACGCCTTTTAGTTCCCTATGATTTAGTGTGAAAGTTCATTAAAAAAATTAATTATATAAAACTAAAAAAGTTCCCAAAAAAGACAGTGGGAACTTAAATAATAAATAAATAAAGTTCTTAAATATTCCCACAGACTCAGTGTGTATGAATGTTTTTGCATTTTTAATTTATTTTATAATTAGGAAAAAAATTTCCCACGGAAGTAGTGGGAAACTTATTATTATTCACGTTTATCACTTTTCTATTCATCTATTCATTCACATAAGGTTTTAGACTTTAGTACTGTTTTCCCCCTCTGTTGTCTCTCTCACTCCATGCACAGAGAGTTTTCACTCCAATCTCAAGTATGTCGACCTTTCTCTCTCTCTCTTTCTCTCTCTCTCTCTCTCTCTCTCTCACACACACACACACACACACACCCGATCGATCTCCTTTTTTTTGTTTTTGATTTCCCTAAACACTTCACATTTTAGGGATTTTATACTATTTCAAACCCTAGGTTTAAAAAATTAATGGTGTTCTCTTGATTTTATAGTGTTTCAACCCACCTAGAAGGGGCTTACAGTTTTCAGGATCCAGCATTGATGTAAATGCCAGTCGGGGCAAAGTTTTCGACCATCATTTAGAGTGATGTACTTCATATCTTCTATCTACAAATAGGTAAGTAAGTTCTCGGTTAATATATATAATCTGAGTAGTTGTTTTTATATTTAGCTTGACATCTAATATTATTGAAAAAGTATGTTATACTGTAAGTATTTATTTTTTTATTTATGAAATAGATCTTTTGTAACGACCCGGCCGGTCATTTTTGGGATTTACGCCCTGATTCCCCATTAACTGCTTTCCCTAAGTTCTTTTCTGCTATTTTGGTTTGCCGGAACGTTTGGTGTTAGGAGTCGGAGCATTTGGGACACTTAATCCCTAAATGAGAGCTTAAGAGTTGAAAAATAGTTCGTATTTGGAATAGTGTGAAGATGACCTCGGAATGGAAATCTGATGGTTCTGTTAGTTGCGTTAGGTGATTTCAGGGTTGGGAGCATGTTCGGAATGTATTTTGAGGGTTCGTAGCTCATTTAGGCTTGAAATGCCGAAGTTTGAATTTTTGAAGTTTCCGGTCCGATAGTGAGTTTTTGATCCGAGGATCGGATTTGCATTCCGGAAGTTGTTGTAGCTCTGTCATGTAATTTGGGACGTGCGTGCAAAATTTCAGGTCATTCGGGCGAGGTTCGGTTAGATTTTTGATCGAAAGTGTATTTTGTTAGAATTAGAAGTTCTTAGGCTTGAATCTTTGAAATTGGATTTCCGGTGTTGTTTTAGGTGTTTTAAGGATTGGTACAAGTTTGAATGAGGTATTAGGTGGTATTAGTACTTTTGGTTGAGGTCCCGGGGGCCTGGGGATGATTTCGGGTGGTTAACGGGGGAAAATCTCTAAGTTTGTAGCAGCTGGTGTCTTATTTCTTTTGGTATTTTTGCTTCTACGGTTTGGGGACCACAGAAGCGGCCCCCGTTATCGCAGAAGCGAGATTTGGTCTCCCCCTCAGGAATCACAGAAACAGTTGTTTGACCGCATAAGCGGTAATTTATCCGCAGAAGCGGAGTCTGCCCTTTTATGAGAAGCCGCAGAAGCGGTTGTTTTGCCGCTTTAGTGGGACCGCAGAAGCGGTTCCTTGTCCGTAGAAGCGAAAATGCCTGGGCAGAAATAGAAAATTTCGAGGGTTTAATTTCATAAGTTGAAAATCGATTGTGAGCTCGGGAGAAGGCGGTTTTGAGTGAGTTTTGGAGAGAAAATCTTTGGGTGATGTTTCCTTGATCCATTTTTATTATATTTCATCATTATGTGGCTAAATACATCATTTGAAATCGAATTTAGGATCAAAAACTTGGTAATTTGGGGTAAATGTTCATAGACCAAACTTTGGGGTTTTGAGGGGGAATTTGACCTCCGATTTGGGGGATTTTTATATGGTTAGACTCGTGAGAGTATGAGGGTTCTGAAAATTTGAAAATTATTCGATTCCAAGACATTGGCTGGAGGGGAATTTTGGTAATTTTACCTATTTTCACGCCCTAGCTTTAATTTTTATAGTGGAATCGGTTTTTTGCAATATTATTTACGATGTGTAATTGAATTGAATAAATTTGAGCCATTTGGAGTCGGATACTCATGGAAAGAATGTGGTGTTGGATTGATTTTGAGCCGGTTCAAGGTAAGTGGCTTGTCTAACTTTGTGTGGGGGACCTTTCCCCTTAGGATTTGTTCTTGATATTTGAGTGCTTTGTACGCGAGGTGACGAGCGCGTACTTGAGCCGATTGATGAAAATCCGATTTTACTTAAGTTGTTAATATTTAACTTTCTTTCTTATTTGCCTTATCTTACTTGAAGCTTATTACTTGTGCTAGACTAGGAAAGCTTGTCTGCCTTACATAATTGCCTAATTGCTTAAGTTGTTTAATCGTACTAGGCTAGTTCTATCTGCTACTTCGCTTTTCATACTTATACCTTGGTTTGTTTCTGGCTGTGATTGTGCATTTACATTGGGACTACGGATGTAGGATTTTGGTAGCCTCCCTCCCTCTCCCCTTGTTTGTTTACTTTGGGACTACGGGTTCGATTCCCGGGAGATCCCCCTACACTTTTATTTTGGGACTACGGGACGGTATCCTGGGAGATCCCCATGCACTTTTATTTTAGGACTACGGGATGGTATCCCAGGAGATCCCTACACATAAATGATTGGACAATGGGACGGTATCCCGGGAGACCCCCCTGTACTTTTATTTTGGGATTACGGGACGGTATCCCGGGAGATCCCCTGCACATAAATGATTGGACTACTGGACGGTATCCCAGGAGATTCTTTGATACTGGTACGAGAGTTGGACTATGGGACGGTATCCCGGGAGATCCAATGGACAGTTGAGGAGAGGGCTACAGGACGGTATCCTGGGAGACCCTCGTTGGTATTTGAGATTGAGTTGTGTTTACCCTGTGTTTCTGCTTTATACTGGTAGTTATTATTGTTTCATTGATTTGCCTTATACACTGTTGCATTTATTATTTTTGTCAGATTTCCACACTGTTAATTATTGCTACTGTTATATTTTTATCTCAGTAGGGCCATGACCTTTCCTCGTCACTACCCAATCGAGGTTAGGCTTGGCACTTACTGAGTACCGACGTGGTGTACTCATGTCCTTCCTGCGCATGATTTTCATGTGCAGATCATACAGGTACCTCTACTCAGGCGCACTATCAGTGAGGTAGGAGGATTTTGGAGACTTCGAGGTAGATCTGCTGCGTCCGCAGACCGACGAGTCTCCCTCTTACTCTATCTTTAGTACTTAGATTTCTCTTCGGTTGTTAGACATTCTGGAGTTTTGGAGCCATAATATATACTTCTATAGCCTATGTTGTCCATGAGTTTCCGGGTTTTGGGAAATCGTTTCGAATTTGTGTTATCGAGTTGTACATGCCAAGCGACATTCATTACAGTTTCCTTTAGATATTTAATTTGACTTTCTCTATGTATTTTTCCGCAATTATTATGTTTACGCAATAATAGGCTTACCTGATCATAGGGACCATGTGCCGTCATGACATGTTCACGGTTGGTGAACTAGGGTCGTGACATCTTTATTGTTAGAGTATATGGGGTTTTGATATTTTTGTATTGTGTGTGTGAGAATTAAGTGATGGGTGAGGATTTAGTGGAGTAATAATTATTCCTGTTTGTCTTTAATGGAGTACTCATTCCATTGATGACCTTGAAAGTTTGGTAAATGGTTAGCTGAAAGGGCTTTTTATAAGTCCTCTAATATTGACTATGGTTGGGCCTTCCTTATAGAGTGAAGATTACTTTGAACACATTGAAACTTGTGTAGATGAGTTTCTTGTTATGTACGATAAATATGTATAGTTTTTCTGTAAGTTCTTAAGCATTTGTAAGCACTACTTTTAGTCCCTTTTCTGAATGAAGGCGTTTTTTGCTTTCTAGTCACATTTCTTTTACTTATTTCCTATGAAGAGAAATTAATTGGTTTGAAATGAATAATGTTGTTTCCTGTTGTATCCAGAATTATGGCACTTCTTTGGCTCTCTTTAAATGGACCTAAAGTTATCACAGCAATTATTGCCTAAGCATGACCATCCGTAACTTTACTGAAGACCAGTCCCTTATTCACATTCATTTCAAATATCTTAGGTGCTTATGCCTCATTCACTTATCTTATGTTGCTATAGAAGTAATTGTTACTTATCACTACTAGTTGTTGCTTTGAGGAACTTGAGAAATATTTAAGTATTGTTCATGTTATCCTGCTTTGTTCTCAGATAAATATTCTTTTTATAATCTTTTTTGATTTCACCTAATTAGAATTATTAGTTTGAGATATAAGTGATATGTAATTGTTATATCAGTTGTCATTTTTCTTTACATATCGTGGCAGTGTCAATGTGTTTGCAAACTTACATTCTGTCAAATTATTAATTCTTTGGCTTAAGCTTTTCTCATGAGCTTCTTCTTATTATGTATACTTTCCTCATTTGCCAAAATACTTTAAAACCTTCTCATTACCAGTATTGTTGAAGTTAGTAAAAATCCTGATTTGTCAAGGAGGTAAAGTGATATTGCTTTATCACTTTGACTCCCCATGAAAGCTATGGCATCCTTTGTTAGATAGGATCAAGTTTATAAGGTCAATTATTTATATTTTAATATTTAACATTGCACTCCAGTTTATAAGATTGTTTATTTATATTTTGATACTTAACATTGGAAAATTATCTGCATTGCAGCATTTAGAAATTCAGATTTGAATAAAAAAGATTTGTCGCTCTAAATGAAGACCAGTTACTCATGATGAGGTGTTTGAGGAGACCCACATGAAGAAGTTGAAGGATGGAACAAAAATAACTTGGGCCGAGACACGCGCTGAGACAACCCATATAAGATTAACAATATTATTCACATAGATCTGTTTTTACTTTTGAATCCTTAAGAAAAACCTATCATGGAAAGATAGCTTATTATTTTGTGCTATATTACTCGTGGATAACAAGATCTGTCGGTTGTTGATACTCAATTTTTCTCTATATATTTTCTATATATACTCAAATACTTTTAAAATAGTATATGTATGCATATATAAGCATGCCAAAGGTTTTGGTATTTTTTCTCAATTTTTTAGGGGTTTTTAGAATTAATTTATTGTCTATTTTTAACAGTGCAAAATCCAAAAATATTCCCAAATTATTATTTTTGGCGAATAACGTATTTTATTCTCATATTTACAATAAAATATAATTAATATAATTTTAACAAATTTATTCGGAATTTCTAAAGCTTAATTGCATGAAATTGCAATTATAGCCTATTTTATAATTAACCGCATTTTTATAATTATAAAATTGTTCCTAATATTTTTAGATTATTTTTTATATATTGTTAATCAGTTCAGTATTTTTAATTTACTTTTAAATTGTTTTTAGCTATTTTTATTAAATAAAATGGGAAAAAGTGGCTGTTTAAAACTTGGCCCTATTTCTTTGCAATTTTAGCCTTAATTACACCCAATTCAAACCCCAATTTCAACCCCTTAATTGACGGCCCAATTTTAATTTCAACCCGCCCCAAACTCGTTCGATCTAACCCGTCAGCTTTCCATTTTTAAATCCTGGCCGTTGATTGTTTTAATCAGCGGCCCTAGTTCCTTCTTTCCTTTTTAATTCCACCCACACCCCTAACCCTAATTCATTATTCACAAACAGCCGCCCCCAAATTCCCTCGTCTCTCAAACTCTCTCTAACACCACTCAAAACCCTAGCCGCCTACCGTCTTCTACTACTAGATCCACCGGCATCCATGGCTTCCCAGGGCCATGGATGGCCTGTGCTCTCTTCCCTTCACTCCCAAACCACGATTATTCAAGGTTCTTCGAGGTTCGATCTTCAACAGGCTTGTTCAGGTCCTCCGTCGACCTGAGTTCCTTTGATTTCTTCGGCTCCGTTCTGGCATGTTCGAGCTTTGGCAAGGCTTAGCCATGGCCCAGACCTATTCAAAGACCAAATCTTTCCAGGCCTTCTTGTTTCTAGGGTTTCTGAGAAACCCTAAATTGCATGTTCAAGGTTCTTTCTTCCCTGATTTTTCTTAGATCTATAACTGATCTATGTTTTACTCGAGGTTCTGATGCTTTTCCCCAATTTTCTTTCTTAAAAATTAGTCTGTCCAATTTTAGGGTTTTCAAAAATCATAAAAGCGTTTCTTCTTCTTCTTATTTTCTTTATGTGAATCTCTGTGTTCATGCCATGGATTATGTATTTTCGTTTATTCTTATGTTTCACCGCTAATACGTATGTTTCTCTACCTTTGTTATGGTACTGCTTCTACTGATTTTGTCTATGAGTATGCTTTACATGTTTATCTTGCATGTCCTTCTACTATTTCTCCTACTGAGATTGTTTGCCTTCACTGGATTCGTTTGGGTTCTAAATGTATTTCTTTTACTGTTTCCTAAATTCCATGATATCTCTCCTCTCTTATGAACCTATTTGAGTTCTGAGCTTTCTCTTAAACTTGTTCTTTACAATTTTGGCACTCTACTGCTCCTAATTTGCTACGTGTGTTTGCGTGTTTCCTCAGGGAACTCTGAAAGAGTTCCCTAAGCTTATTGTAAAGGCTTGCCTTCTCTCTTCTATATCCTACTCGGATTGAAACCCTAGGGTTTGGGTCTTTGCAAGTTTGACTCTAGGGTTCTGCTCTAAAAGACCCTGGGCTCTTGAACTCATGCAGAGTTTACAATCAATTTGGAATTTCCTACTTATAATTTGAAACCTCTTATCACCGTCTCTTTTGCTTGATACTAGCATGCTTATATACGAGGGTTTTTCTTATGAATTGATCCGGTTAGCTTGTAATTGATTTCAATCTACATTTACTAAGGCTTGATTGATTTTGTTACTGATTTTTACGACTTAACCTCTTTCCCCTTTTCTTGAGTAAGTTCATTCAAAGACTTTTAAATTTCCGGCTGTTTAATTACTGTATTTTCCTTATTCTCTCAGTGTACTATAGGCTTCTTACCTTAAATAAACTATATGAACTTACCCCTATTATGCTACTCTGAAAAGGTCTTCATTATTTTCATTTCCTTAATTACTCATTCCCGTTTGAAATCAAATCCCTTTGACTAAGGGAGATCCTATTTGATTGACTGAAATTTTATTTCCTTGCCTTTTTGTTTACTCGTTTTTGCACTATAAAAAGAGACAACCTTTTCAGTTCTCACACAGTTCTTTCTGCACCTCTGCAATACACTTCACACTTCAGAAGAATTACACACACTCAACACAGACACCTATGTCTTTGAAATATACTATACTCTCTCTACTATTACTCTCTACCTTCTCTACTACTACTGAGCACTCTGCTCCTTTCTCTCTTACTGTCTGAATATTTCTGGAGTTCATCTGAATTCCCAAGTGCTTGCTAAAATTTGAGTTGCTCTTGTTAATTCTTTCTGGCTATTTATTTGCTGTTGTTTCTCTGCTGTACTAGAACTGAAAAACTGTTATGTATTTCTAATTTAAATAACGCCCTCCTATTATGTGTTTACTTTTCCTCTTCTACACCTTTTTCACTGTGTGTTTATTTATGCTTCCTGCATTATGCAGTTACATTCAAGTCTGTTATGCCCTTTCTTTATGATTTGCACCTTTAGTCTGCTATGCTCTCCTGTCTCTCTTTAATATGTTTTCATGCAAATCCCTTCCCTCTATTCCCTTTTGCATGTTAGTATTGTTCTAAATCATGGCAGCATCTTGTATTACTGTCCATGATCTAGAACTATACTCTCCTGAGTCTCTACTCAAATTCTTTCCCATTCCCTCTCCCCTTTATGTGTTGAGCTTTAACTTGGGTCTGGTAGTGTCCTAATCACCACTCAGACCTTAAGTTTGACTCCCTAGAGTCTACTCCTATTTGTTTGACCTAAGCAAGGCATCAGGGTTATGCCAGCCTATGCCATGGCTGGGCATGACCACCCTCTGCTATGGTTCCTCTCTCACTTTGCACTCATTCCTAGTTTCCTAAGTTCTACCCCCTTTGGTAAGCTATTATTTGGGACCCTAGAGTTCCCTGTGAACTTGGATGCCTGAGGGCTGGTAATTCCACACTTGCACTATTCTGTTACAATATTTATTATTTAGAGTGTAAGCATTGCCTGGGGTCTTGGAGGCTCCTTAAACACTCTAAGTAAGAGAGGGCCTTGGAATCTGGGATCCCGGAGTTGGTTAAACACATGTTATTAGTCATCAAGATTGAATTAGGCTGCTTGGATCCAGCTGTTAGTTTTTGATGTATCTTTAATTTCCAGTTTGATTTATTGGGTTGTAATATTTTTGTACAAAAGAACTCGGGGGGAAGATATAGTAAAAAGGGTGTGGGAGGGGTTTAATTTTTGCATCAATGAAAGGGTAAATATCATGCTTATAGTTTTAATGTTGTAATTCAGTCATTTAAATATCATGCCTATAGGTTTAATGTTGTAATTCAGCCACTTAGATACCATGCCTATAGGTTTAATGTTGTAATTCAGTCACTTAGATACCATGCCTATAGGTTAATGTTTTTTAATCACTTAGATACCATGCCTATAGTGTTAATGTTTTTAATCACTTAGATACCATGCCTATAGTTTAATGTTTAAATCAGTCGCTTAGATACCATGTCTATAGGACCAGCGTTTAATCATCTTGTACATTATTAGAAATCCTGCCTATAGGACTTAATATTCATTGTTAATCAGTTGCATATAGAAACTATGTCTATAGGAAGTGCATATGCGTTAGGGAAATTATAGGGTAGTCAAACAATCACTCTTTCACCAGTTAATAACAATGCTTAAACTGAGCTATAGATATCATGCCTATAGGGGTTCGTCTCA
>MU698405.1:13887-35869 GCA_026770625.1 Nicotiana glauca
ATATAATCAACAAATCATAACTCCTCGTAAAAAAGAAAGGTAACTCATAGATCAGTCCCGAACACGAATAAGCTCAATAACAATCGAATGGCGCATCTCTTAACAATAGTAGTTCGGAGTCAAGAAATTCGACTTGATGAGGAACACGCATCCATACAGGCCCACCAATGAACCCTAATCAACTCTGGTCTTCTACAATAGTTAAATATCCCTTCGAAAGTCTACAATGACTGAATCACTACACATACTAATCCCTGGCCAACCTTGGCTAAATTTTTACAGTTCACAACCACAAAACAATCTACTCATGAGAACTCTCAGTTTCCCAATCTATAGAACATACGAATAACCATCTCTGATCTCGACTCCACTGCCTGAATGTTCACACTTCGCCAATTACACGGTCATCCCACGAGGAATACTTCTAAAATTCTTTTGTTCCATAAGGAAAAATTTGAACTCCAGCAATTGATCAAACAAGAGAGTTGAAATGCCAATGAAGTATCCATAACTCAAACACGTCGCCCCTTTTTGAATGTATATTCTCACCCCACCATACCAATTAGTAATATCATTTACCTAGTCATCTGAACTGTCAATGCTGCCTAAGAGATTATGACCTTCCTTTCAGAACTGAATCGTGACCTTATACATGCAAATCTTGATCTCATACAACATACCACATATACCCTGACATCCTATAATAAATATGAGGACTTCACAACCCACTCCGAGTCATAAGAAACTACCTACTCAACTAGCCAAGAAAGTTCCATTTGATCGTATATAGGAGAAAATCACTACACGTCACATGCTCCTCATGCCAGTAGGAAATATACATCTCTAACCATGGCAGAAACATCAAGAACTCTATGAATCCTATTTGCGCAAAACTAAATCGTCAGGACTGAATCTTTCTAACTCAACCAAGCTACGCAGGTCACCAAAAAACACAAGACAATTTTAACGAAACATTTGTAGAAACTCATTAGCTCATAAGCACCCAAAGAGCTAATCATATCCCTTACCATGCCGATCTAACCTACTACAAAGCTATGCTAATTATCTGAGTTCCTTTTGAATTACCTTAAAATCGATACCTCTCCTTGCATAATACCATAATACTCAACCCAGACTCACTACATGAGACTCAAGCACAAAATTCGGGAGGGGGGGGGGGAATACTAATTAACGAACCAGCTACAGATCACGTTGGTTGAGCTATGCTTGCAACACTTCTCGACAAACAATCCCTCATAACGTGGCCGGATAACCTCAAGTGTAATAAACACCCAATCCCATACCGCACTCCCCAGCATGCTGCTTACCATACTGAGCAAATCGTCACAAGGGCAACCTCATCTAACTTGACTCACCCCTATACTGAGAACCTGAGGCTCTGAATATGTGGAACAATCAAATCTCTTGTTGCTAAACTAAGGGGGTGCGCTAGCCGATAGCTGGCTAGATACCTCGAGTACTGTTGTCTCTGACAAGCTCGAAACTCACTAGAAGGACTTGAAGAACTCGCTCTCATATTCTGGGCCCTATCATGCTCACGATCTGCCCTCTATTTCTATATACGCTCCCCTATACCTTGAGTGTGTGCCTGAATACGAGAAATATCCATGTATGGCAGAAGTGAGACCAACATACAATCGTTAAGCAAGTGCGGCTCTAGCCCCATAACGAACCTATGAACCCGGTCCTCCATCTTAGATACAATAGTGGGAGCATACCTACCCAACGAATCAAACTGAAGACTGTACTCCCGAACACTCATGTTACCCTGCCGAATGATCAAGAACCTATCAACTCTTGCCTGCCTAAGCTTTGATGTTATATAATGATGAAGAAATGCTTCTGTCAACTCCTGCAATACTACTAGCGAGGCATCCTCACCTCTGAATAACTCCAAAGACTTGTACCAATTAACTGCAACATCCTGAGGTTTATAGGAAGCTAGCTCAACTGAATTAGTCGTAGTGGCATTTATTACCCTCAAAGTCCTCTACATTCCATCGATAAATACCTGAGGGTCTTGATTTAGATCTGCCCTAGTTAATACCAGAGGGTCCAAATTAATGAAACCACAAACCCTCGCATTACCGGACCTATCTACATGACCAATACCCACTTCCTAACGCCGAGCCTGCATGACTACTACTCGAGTTAATAACAGAATAACATCACTCATTTCCTAAACTAATTTATTTGTCTGAGGGGCTGAACATACAGGGGTAGGCGCTGGAGTTGGTGCCCCTCTAAGCTATTCTAGAAAGGGCAGGGTATGTGAAGTTTGAGATGGAATATCACTTCGAGATTCTCCCTGAGCCCTAGTAACTCATGGTGCTCGACTAGTAGTCTCACCAGCCATGGACTTTCCCTTCTGGGCAGCTGTAGTCTTCGAAGGCATCGCTGAAAACGTAACATATTTTTAGGAACATAAATCCTTATATCGCACGATCTAAGAGAAAAAAAGTCTAAAAAACCCTAGATGTCCTGTAGCCTCCTATCTATAGGTGTGGTGCACAACACACCCATAAATAAGACTCTACTAGACATGATCTATACACAACCCTAGGATAGAATTGCTCTGATACCACTTTTCTCACGACATAAATCGATGGGCCGCGATGGATACCTGTGTCCTACATGTCGAACATCCATAAGCATGCGTTTAATACCTCGAACCTTTAGTTCAATACTTTCAACTTACTTACACACTTATCATACTATTTTAGTTCAATACTCTCACAACATTCTGTTCTTTCTGAGATCTTTTAGAACTGTTTGCTTGCAACTTGGCTTTTCAAGACTACTGTTTTACTTGTTTGTTTTTCCTGAAACTGGTATGTTTTAATTTAACTTTCCTGCCTCACCACTATGTGTTTATTTACAGTTTTCTACAATCCTGTTTACTCTACTATTCATGTTCATTGACTAATGTTAACTATGTATGTTCTTTCTCTTTACATCTGTTGTTTGTTGTGAATTTCCCATACTCTCACTCCCTTCTATGTGTTTGAGTTAAGGCTTATGGTCTGGCAGTAATCCATATTGTTGCCCAAGACTGAACCTGATCCTCAATGGATCCTAACTCCCAAATTTGGCTAACAGGCTGGTCAGGGGTGTGCCAGCATTCTTAATTGCTGGGCAGGACCACCACCCTGTCATGGCCTTCCCTAATTCTCCTCTATGCACTTACACTTACTCTTAGACTTTAAGTTTTGCCCCCTCCTATGAGCCTTGCCTTGGGACCTTGAGTTCCCTCTGAACTTGCACATTTGAGGGTTGACCCTTCCACACTGTACTATAATCTAATTCTACAATGTATTTGTGGTGTAAGCACTGTTCGGAGTCCACTGAGGCTCTTGGGAATTTTGACACATCCCAAATAAGAGAAAGGATTTGGAAATCTGATCCTAGAAGTTGGTTTATCTCATATTGTTAGACCTTGAATCTGAATTAGGCTGTTTGGTTGTAGCTAAATTTTCCGATGTAATTTTACTTTTTTTCTGATTCATTTTGGTCTGTAATATCTTGTAATAACTTATGGGGTTCTTGTAAAAAGGGGAGGGTCACTTGTGTATGCATATGGGTAGACAGCATGCTCATAGGAATTATTATTCTGCACTTATACATTTTATTAGAAATTTTGCCGATAATTTATTGCACTAAAGCGCGGAGGGCCATAAACTATTTATTATCTACTATGGCTCACCTCCAATCTAGAGAATCGATGAATTGATTAAAAGGCCACTAAAATTGTAACTACCCAAAATGTTAAAGTCTAAACTAACTCAGCACTAATGCACGATTCACTCCAACATTTGGGCCTGAAAGCAATACCCAAAGCCAAAATTTCGAAGCCACTGAATGCTAACTACACACACACGTGAATTTGGGCCATAGAAATTTGGCCTGAGGCTGGCCCGATGAAGTGAGGTTAAGAGCCTCGATCGAGCCCTTTTGACGGTACAATACAGGCATTGAATTGATCATTTATTTGATTTGGTGGTGTTGGAAAAAAAATCCGATCACAATTGGCTGGGTTTAGTTTTAACTAATGAAAGTCAAACCAAAACCAAATTAATCCGACATTATATATATAAAAAATTTAGATATATTTAATATGTAAATATACTTATAGTGATGTAATTTATAAATATTTCTTAAAGTTTTTCATAATTTTATCTTTTAAGGTATTATTTCAAGGTTGAATTCAAAACTTTTGAATGCTCCAATAAGTTTTATAACCATTAATATTAGTAAATTAAATAATGCTAACAAAAGCCCACACCAAAATCAAATCAATACTAATGCTAACAAAAGACATTAATTCAATATTGCGAACGAGAATATATTGAATAGCTATTTTTTGCATAATCTATTTTTAGTTTTCTTTAAAGTTTAGTCATGTAATTAATACTCCCTTATTAGTCTATTTATTTTAGCATGGCTTAGTACTTTTAGATTATGTATATTTTTATTATGGATTTTTAATTAACAATATTTATATTACATAATTTTATTGTCCTTATTGTTGAATAGTTTAGGATAATGCCATGACACATCTCATATTTTATATTATTTTATTGGAAAATACTTTATATAGTTGTATCTTACTAGGATTACAGAAATTTTTTGAGCATACATTATATGTTTTGTTCTACAGTGATTTTACTGGAAAAAAACCTGAAAAAATCCGAATAACTTGGAAACTCGGAAAAAATCGAGATTGAAAAATTCGAGTTTTATTGGTTTGGTTTGGTCTTTAGATTCGACACAATTGGTTTGATTTGGTAATTGTAAAATCCGATTCAACCCGACCTGTGTACACACCTACTAAAAATGAAAACAAAATATGGTGTTTTCCCTTTTAATGAGCCTTGCATGATCCGAGTTCGAATCATCCATGACTCAATACCTATACCCGACATGAGGTGAAAACCGAAAAAAATAAATTTTGATGCTAATGGTACTTATGGAAAGGATTGTCTTAGAATCCCTTTAATAAAGATATTACAAGAATTCAAGATTTACAAAAATATTTGGAACAATCTTCCAAACAAGCTTTCCTTTTATCATCTGTGCTAAATTTAGAGCATCTATGTAATGAACAACCAAGCTTACAATAGTAAATTTGATTATGCACACTCATAGGTGAATCACAGCCAGCAATACAATCAATGTAACAATGATTGTCACCCTTACAAAATTGCCTGCATTCTTTTTCGCATTGTAAAACGCTAGGGTTGATCCCTTGTGCAGCAAAAATCATCATCAACATTATAACAATTGTTATTCCTTCCTTGACCATCTTCATATGTTGACTTCTTTTCTCACTTCTGTAATTCCCAGCAATACTTTGTGTGGCTTAAATAGATAAGCAAGTGGTGCGAAAATCAGCCTATTTAAAGCAAAATGAATGCAACATAATCATGTCACTAAAATCGAAAAAGGTAAGTCTATAGATGAAATTAACTAAATAACATTTTTGTTAAAAGATTTTTCAAAATTTGGAATAACTAATATGGAAAATAATTAATTAGTAAAAGCTTACCACATCTATCATGGGAACAACTTTATTAGGAAGAATTGCTCATGTCCTAATTATTTTATTAGGAAAATGAAATTATAACGACCCCAATTTTTCTCGATAGGAAATCGTGAGTCTTTAAGACTAGGTAAGCCTAACAACATGCAGAAATAACCAAAAATAATAATTAAAGTCTTAAAATCCAACAACTAGTAAATACATACTTGCCCAAAACCCAGTGAAAAACAAGTCACAAGCACTATGGAATAATACCGGTCATCTCTATACATTAGAGTCTAATAAAGGATAAGGAAATAAAATAATCTAGGTAGAGGGGGACTTCAAGTCCTGCGGATACTGGTAGATATACCTTGAATTCTCCACGTACAGATTCAGCTCACTGATGCCTGGTCTAGTAGTAAGTACGTGGATCTGCACAAAAATATGTGCAGAAGTGTAGCATAAGTATACCACAACGGTACCCAGTAAATAGCAAGCCTAACCTCGCTGGAGTAGTGACGAGCTCAGGTTATGGCCCTATTGAAAATAATATGAAACATGTGAAATATTCAACAATCTAACAAGAATAATGACAATAGAAATGAAACAAGTAAGTAGTATGCCTCAATTTAGCTACACAGAAATAAGGCAAATAATTCACCGTAGAAGAAAACGGGGGTTTACATATTAAGGAAAACAAAACAACCAATATAATTCACCGTAGAAGAAAACGGGGGTTTACATATTAAGGAAAACAAAACAACCAATACAAGTACACCAATAGAAATATATCACCAAGGGCATTCCCGGGGTACCACCTCATAGTCCCAAATTATAAATAAATTCACATTTTTTTCTTATATCACTGCAGGAACTTTCATATTTAGTTTACAAAATTATTTTTTCCGAAATAGCATCTCGCATTTTAGCCCATCTTATCACGCCGTATGGACTCTAGTAGTTCCCCTACTAGCCACGCATATCAAGCCCACCTTATCTCATCGCATGCGTTTCAACACTCAGACCTAATACCACCACATGTGTATCAATATCACCGCATGTGTATCAATATCACAGCATAACACAATTTGCAACTCAAGTGCCCAAAAATCACAACTTGCCAAAAAAATCAATAGTAAGATTGTTTTTCACAATGAGGAGCCCACGGCTCAAACATAATATACACAAAAATCTCAACAAAATAACCGGAAGTGAACAACTCAACAGAGTAGTATTTTCTCAATTTAACACCTTGCCTCAATGTGATTTACGACCTTTATATCTCAACATCAATTTCAACAAATATGTCATAATTTAACAAATTCAAATAAGAAGTTCAACAGTCAAATAATGAACACGGAATAAGGGAACAAGAACTTCAACTAAATAGGTAGAATAATTAATAAGAAAAAGGTAAGGCAAATTGAACATGTGAAAATAGACTAATGATAATGAATATAACAGGATAAAACAACTTAATACATGCAAGACAAGAAATCTACATAATTAAATCCGGTAATTTTTCATATTTAGCCCGTTTACACACTCATCACTTTAGGAACACGACTTCCACATAGCACAATCAGCACAATTCCTAAGGGGTTATTCCCCCACTCAAGGTTAGACAAGTCACTTACCTTAAATCGCGTTATCTCAAATCACTAGTAAGCTTTTTCCTCAATTATCCAACTCTGAATGGCTCGAATCTAGCCAAAACAATCTCATAATATAAATATAACCATTGGAAACTAAGTCGAACAAGTCGACTCAAAAAGTCAATGTAAGGGCCATGCCTCGAAATTTACAAAAATTATGAAATCTGAACCCCTATTTAACGAAAAGTCCAACCATACCAAAAATATTAAATTTCGATCACGACTCGACCCTCAAATCCTCAATTTTAGGCAAAGGGGTTTTCACAAGTTTCCAATTTGAAACACAAATTAAATACTAAAAACAATAATAGATTCGGGTACGTTAATCAAAATTGAGTTAGGAATTTTCAATCTAATATTTTCCTTTAAAATATCCTGAAAAATCGCCTCTTACCAAGCTTTAAATCGCAAAATTGAAGAATGAACATTGAACCCCTGACTTGGCCATTTCTGCCTAGTTAAGTCGCATTTGCGACCTTATTGTCGCATCTGCGGCTTCGCACCTGCAATAAAACCATCGCAGGTGCGGACTTCACTTAAGTCCAGGGAATCCGCTTCTACGAAAAAAGGTTCGCTTCAGCGCATGCGCACCAGCGGCTCATGCGTCGCACCTGCACTGCTAGCCGCACCTGCATTCTTCTCCATCGCATAAGCAAAGCTGATTCTGCGAAACATTTTTCACACCTGCGAGCCCATACTTGGATTGCCCATCTCTGCTTATGCTCTCATCCACTCGCATATGCTTGTCCGCACCTGCGGTCATTCCCTCCTCAGTGCGATGACACCGGAAGCTAGAAATTTCAGAAATTGCATAAGACCTAAAATTGATTCGAATTCGATCCGAATCACATTCGAGGTCCTCGAAACGCCATCCGAATATACCAACTAGTTCCAAAATACATAACAAACCTACTCGAGGCCAAAAATCATATCAAACAACATTGATTTTACGAATCGCAACCCAAATTGTGTTATAACTTCATACCAAAAATCATATCAAGCCTATGAACTTATAATGTCCGAATTTCCAAAATTAATGCCGGTACATACCAAAACAAATCCGATTGATTTTAAATTTTTCACACAAGTTATAAATAACATTACAGACCTGTTCTAACTTCCAAAATCAGATTCCAACCCCAATATCAATAAAGTTAATTCCTGGTTAAACTCCCAAAGCTTCCATTTACAACTTTCGTCAATTTATGTGAAACGACCACTGACCTATAAATCAATATCTGTAATGATCGACTGGTCGTTTCATGAGTTACCATTCCATTTTCCCCTTTTCTGCTTCTTATTACTTTGTTTATCGGTTCTATGTATGATTGGGTTGGTTGGCTCGGGTTCGGAAAGGTTTTGGTAAGGTTTGAGTCTCTTTTAAGAAAGCTTAAGTTAAAAAAGTTAACCGGATGTTGACTTATGTGTTAGAGGGATCGGATGTGAATTTCTATGGTTTGGATACCTTCGGGAGGTGATTTGACACTTAAGAGCTTGATCAGAATGTGTTTTGGAGGTCCAGAGTAGATTTAGGCTTGAATTGGCGAAAATGGAATTTTGGCGTTTTCCGGTTGATAGGTGAGATTTTGGTATAGGAGTCGGAATGGAATTCCGAAAGTTGCAGTAGTTATGTTGTGTCATTTGGGACGTGTGTGAAAAATTTCATCTCATTCGGACATGTTTTGGTAGACTTTTTGATCAAAAGCATAATTCAAAAGATTTTGAGAACCTTAGGCTTGAATCCGATGTGTTTTGGTTGATTTGATGTAGTTTGAGGTATTTTGAAGATTGGTATAAGTTTGAATGGTAGTATAAGACTTGTTGATTCTTTTGGTTGAGGTCCCGAGGACCACAGGATAATTTCGGATAGTTGACGGAAGGTTTGGAATTGAGTTGGAGAGCTGAAGTATTTTTGTTGTTGTCATAACCGCATCTGCAGTTGAAGGATCGCAGGTGCTACCCTGCAAATGCGGGAGAGCCAGTCGCAAAAGCGGAAGGAGCCAGGGTGAGTAGGAACCGCAGGAGCGGTTAAGTAACCGTACCTGCGATGGCGCAGGTACGGGTTGGGCATCACAGATACAAAAAGCGGAGTTTAAGTGAGGACCACAGATGCGTCGTCTTGGACCGCAGAAGCGGTACCGCAAATGCGGTGGATGGACTGCAGGTGCGAAAAGGTGTGTTTCAAAATGTATATAATTTTTACTTTGCAATTTTGAGAGGGTTTCACCATTTTTAAACACGATTTCTGGAGCTTTTGGGCGATTTTGAAGGGAGAATTCAAGGAGACTTCATTGAGGTAAGGTTTTGGATTATAAAAACTCATTTATATGGTATTATTTCACGGATTAGAGCTGTAATTAGGGGAAATTAAGGGTTAAACATGGAGGAAACTAGGGCTTGGGAACTTAGGCCCTTAATTAAGAATTTGAAGGACCATTTCTGGTCAGATTTTAGAACTTTTGATATGTATGAACTCGTGGGAGATAAGGAGTCTAATGATGTAAAATTTATCGAATTTCGAGACATGGGCCCGGAGGTCGGGTTTTGTTAATTTCAGGATTTTGCGTGTTTTTCGATTGATTTTGAGTGGGCTTTGTCCTCTTAGCATATTTTGATGGTTACGTAATGATTTTGCTTAGATTTGGAGCATCCGGAGGCCGATTCGAGGGTCAACGACATCGCGAGATAGAATTTGGGCCGGATTGAGGTAAGTAATGATTTTAAATATTGTTCTGAGGGTATGGAATCCTAGATTACACATCATCGTGCTATGTTGAGGTGGCGCACATGCTAGATGACGAGCGCGGGATCGTGAACCGCTGGGGATCGTGACTTAGTCCATCCCGAATGACTATTTTACTGCGTATTCGATTGCAAACTATTTGATGTTATCATGTTTTGGGCTAAATGCCATAATTGGGATTCGTGCTAACTGTTTGGACTCTTATGGGATTTTTACTGCCATTTTCTCATTGTTTTAACTTTATTCTTGTACTCAGTCATGCCATATTCTACTTTTTTTCATAACTCAGACAAGTTTACTCTGTTTAAGAACATTAAATGATATTTTAAATGATATTTTTGGCTAAGCATCATATTTTGCTGTTGCCCGAGTGGCTTATAATATTCTGACGGAGTAAGGCCGAGGGCCTGTATTATGAGTATACTTTTGGGTCGGGCTGCACGCTGCAGTAGTGATACACTGATTATGATTATGAGACCGAGTGCATGAGATTTGTACGCCACAAGGTGGCTTGTTGATATGAAGTCGTGTCACGACCCGAAATTCCCTCCCTCGGGGTCGCGATGGCGCCTACTCGTGGTAGCTAGGTAAGCCAACTTAATTACCTTTCCATTAATAAACAAATCTCTTAATAATTCATAGCATCAATATAGAACATGAAATTTAATAATAGCGGAAGTCTGAATTATAATCTGAATCAAACGCGGAACAGTCAACAATAGCCTCTACCCAAGACTGGTGTCACATTACTCATGAACTGCTAAGAGTTTACTAAATACAAGGTCTGGAAGAAACATAAATATGTTTATCCCGAATAGAAAGATATGACAGTCTAATATAAGGATAGAAGGGAGACGCCGGGCCTGCGGACTCCTACAAGGCTACCTGGAGTCTCTCCGGACTGAAGGTATGCTCCCGAACTAAAGCTGCTACTGCTGCTGCTCGAAACCTAGACCTGTGCAAAAATGCACAGAGTGTATCATTAGTACAACCGACCCCATGTGCTGGTAAGTGCCTAGTCTAACCCCGGCGAAGTAGTGATGAGGCTAGACTGGACCACCACATAAACCTGTACAATTTTATATATATATATATAGATATATATATATATACATACAGCGGAATCGAAAATACTAAGAAAGAAAACGATATAGAAGGGGGAGCATGCTATGGGGAGATAACAATATTAATAGTAAATCTGAAATAACAATCTAAGGACAACTTGTAATTAACAACGGACAAGAATCAAACACCCAAATAAACACACTTGTATCAATAATTGTTGCAGCGCGCAACCCGATTCTAATGTATGACAACACTGTTGCAGCATGAAACCCGACCATCAAATGTCACTGTTGCGGCGTGCAACCCGACCCATATCATTTGGTATTGTTGCGGCATGTAACCCGACCCTCAAATGTTACTGTTTCCGCATGCAACTCGACCCTTAACATTTAGTATTGTTGTGGCGTGCAACCCGATCCACATTTGTCATTGTGCCTCATCCAACAACAATCACAAATAAGGGGGCAAGAGAGTAAATACACAATAGCAAAAGTCCCGGCAAGGGAACACACAACAAACAATTAAAACCCGGCAAGGGCACAACATCAACGAACTCAATATCCCAGCAAGGGAGAAAAACCAGCAAAAATCAACAAAACGTCCTCGCAAGGAAATAACCAATAACTCTTTCCCTTTCTCTCATTTCTTACTTAACGATATCACTTGAGCCCAAGATCTACAGAATTACTTATCTCATATACCGTCACAATCTACATTTCTAAACCGAGCCAATGCTCCACGAAGTACCAAGATCACAATTTCTATCACAAATCCTTTACCACATATAGAAATCATCAATTAGACATGGAAGGCATAACAACAACTAACTATCCGCAATTAAGGACTCACGGTCATGCTATACACTAATGTATAGATACTCGTCACCATGCCTATACATCGCACTCGATCAATTAGCAAGTAGCAGACAAGACTCAACTCCTGTTCCCTCAATCTAGGGTTAAAGCGAACACTTACCTCAACTTCCACGGCTAGAATCAATCCATAACGACCGCTTTCCCTTTTTGAATTCGGCTCCAACTCAATCAAATCTATGAAATAATGACTTTATAGTATTAATAATAGCTAAACAAATCAAAAGCAATGCCTCAATATAGATTCCCAACCTTTCTTCCAAAAATTCCAAAATCGACCCCGGGCTCGCTTGGTCAAAACCCGAGGTTCGGACCAAATTCATATCACCCATTCCCCCACGAGCCCGGATATACAATTTGTCTTCAAATTCGACCCCAAAATCAGGTCTAAATCAAAGAAAATAGAAAATCCCTAACACTACCCATTTCCCCCAATTTCAACCCTATATTATATGATTGGAGCCTAGGAATTGATGAATGATGAAGAAAAAAATGAAGGAAACAAGTGGGAATTTACTTACCCAAGTGGTCTTGAAGAATGGGGCTTCAATGGACTCCTAAGTGCTTGAGGAAGAAGAGAGCTTGTGTGTTTTTGAATGAGACCTGTAGCTACTATTTCTGAAAACTTTAAAAAAATCGCTGGGCAAAATTGGTCTATGCGATCGCATAAAGGAAGGGGAAAATGTTCACTGCGACCGTGAGCAAGTCTACGCGATCGCATAGAGGAAAATGGAGGGCTTCTCACATTAACACTATGCGATTGCAGGAGGAAAGGGTGTGATCACATAGAAGGAATTGGCTGAGGTATGCGATCAGGGAGTCTACTATGCGATCGCATAGAACAAAACTGGGCACTTCAAGATTTACACTATGCGATCGCGGAAGCTACTATGCGATCGCATGGAACAACATACCAGATATCAGAACTGAACATTTCTGCAACTTTTTACTAAGTTCGAAACACCCCGAACCACCTCCGAAACACTCCCGGGCCCTCGGGGCTCCTAACCAAACACACACACTAACTCAACCACATCTTACGAACTTAACCGTGCGATTAAATCGCCAAAATAACATCATAAAAGAGGAATCAAACCTCAAAATCATCACTTTTTCATCAAACTTCATAAACTTTCATTTTTAGATATTTAGGTCCGAAACACGTCAAATGACGTCCGATTTTGCCAAAATTCACAGTAAGCGCTTAAACCACATATAAGACCTGTACCGGGCGCCGGAACCAAAATACGAACCCGTAACAATTCTTTCTAATCCATTTTCATTTCAAATTATTAAATAAATTTTGAAAAAAAAAAATTCTTTTAAAAATTTATTTCTCGGGCTCGGGACCTCGGATTTCGATTCCGGGTATAAGCCCGAGTCCCATATTTTTCTACGGACCCTCCGGGACCATCCAATCACAGGTCCGGGTCCGTTTACCTAAAATATTGACCAATGTCAAATTTAATCATATTAATATCAAAATTCATGAATTTTTACACAGAATTCATATTTAAGCTTTCCGGCTATCCAGACTGCGCATGAAAATCGACGCAACTAAAAGTGAGGTTTTCAAGGCCTCGGAAGCACGAAATGAAAGAGAAAACAGGTGATGACCCTTTGGGTCATCACATTCTCCACCTCTAAAATAACTGTTCGTCCTCGAACGGACAAAAGAAAGAAGTACCTGAGTCGGAAAATAGATGAGGATAACGGCTCCACATATCAGACTCGGACTCCTAGGTCGATGCCTCAGGAGGCTGACCTCTCCACTTGGCACGCACTGATGGAAAACTCTTCGACCTTAACTGTCGAACCTGCTGGTCTAGAATAGCTACCGGCTCCTCCTCATAAGACAGATCTTTGTCAAACTGGACAATGCTGAAATCTAACACGTGAGCTGGATCGCCGTGATACCTCCGAAGCATGGACTCGTGAAACACTAGATGCACGGCTGACAAGCTAGGCGGCAAGGAAAGTCTATAAGACACCTCTCCCACACGATCGAGAATCTCAAATGGACCAATGAACCTAGGGCTAAGCTTGCCCTTCTTCCCAAATATCATCACACCCTTCATAGGCGACACTCGGAGCAATACCCGCTCACCGACCATGAAAGCTACATCCCAAACCTTACGATCTGCATAACTCTTTTGCTACGACTGAGCCAAACGAAGCCTGTCCTGAATGATCTTGACCTTATCTAAGGCCTCCTGAACTAAATATGTACCCAATAATCGAGCCTCTCCCGGCTCAAACCATCCAACCGGAGATCGACATCGCCTACCATATAAGGCCTCATAAGGAGCCATCTGAATGCTGGACTGGTAGCTGTTGTTGTAGTCGAACTCTACTAAAGGCCAAAAACTGGTCCCACGAGCCTCCAATATGAATGACACAGGCTCGGAGTATATCCTCCAATATCTGAATAGTTCGCTCAGACTGTCCGTCCGTCTGAGGATGAATAGGAGACTGCCACAGGAATGAAATGCGCTGACTTGGTCAGCCTATCAACAATGACCCAAACTACTTCAAACTTCTTCCGAGTCATCGGAAATCCAGTAACGAAATCCATGGTAATCATCTCCCACTTCCACTCGAGGAGCTCAATCCTCTGAAACAAACCACCAGGCCTCTGATGCTCATACTTAACCTACTGACAGTTCAAACAATGAGCCACATATGCAACAATATCCTTCTTCCTCCTACGACACCAATAATGATATCGCAAGTCCTGATACATCGTTGCGGTGCCCGGATGAATAAAGTAGCAGAAACTATGGGCCTCCTCTAAAATCAACTCTTTAATCCCATTGACATTGGGCACACAAACTCGCCCCTGCAATTGCAAAACACCATCCGCATCTAAGGTAACCTGTTGGGCACCTCCACGCTGCACTGTGTCCCTGAGGACACACAAATGGGGATCATCAAACTGCCGATCACGGATACGCTCCAATAATGAAGAACGAACGACGTGCAGGCCAACACATGACTGGGCTTAGAAACATCCAGTCTCACTAACTTATTGGCTAGGGCCTGAACATCAAAAGCAAGCGGCCTCTGACTGACTGGAATATAAGCAAGACTGCCCCTACTAGCTGACTTCCTACTCAAAGCATCGGCCACCACATTGGCCTTCCACGGATGGTATAACATGGTGACATCATAATTTTCAACAACTCCAACCACCTCCTCTGCCTCAAATTCAACTCCTTTTGCTTGGACAAGTACTGAAGACTCTTGTGGTCAGCGAACACCTCACATGCCACGCCATACAAATAGTGCCTCCAAATCTTCAAGGCGTGAATAATAGCTGCCAGCTCTAAATCATACACTGGATAATTCTTCTCATGAATCTTCATCTACCTCGAAGCATAGGCAATAACCTTGCCATCCTGCATTAACACTGCACCAAGCCCAATACGGGAAACATCACAATAGATTGTATAAGGCCCTGAACCGGTGGGCAAAACTAACACCGGTGCCATAGTCAGAGCTGTCATGAGGTTCTGAAAGCTCGCCTCAACTCATCCGACCATCTGAACTGGGCACCCTTCTGGGTCAATCTGGTCATCAGGGCTGCAATAGATAAGAACCCCTCCACGAACGTCGATAGTAGCCTGCTAACCCCAAGAAACTCCAAATCTCTATAGCTGATGCTGGTCGAGGCCAGTTATTGACTGCCACAATCTTCTTCGGGTCCACCTGAATACCCTTTGCTGATACGTCGTGACCCAGAAATGCAATCGAACTCAACCAGAACTTGCACTTCGAAAACTTAGCGTATAACTGACCATCCTTTAGAGTCTGAAGAACCACTTTGAGATGCTGCTCGTGCTCCTCCTGGCTGCGGGAGTACACTAGAATTTCATCACTGAAAACTAACACGAATAAGTCCAAATAAGGTCTAACACTCGGCTCATCAACTCCATAAATGCTGCTGGGGCATTGGTCAACCCGAATGACATGACCAGGAATTCATAATGCCCGTACCGAGTGCGGAATGCTGTCTTTGGAACATCGGATGCCCTAATCCTCAACTGGTGGTAGCCAGATCTCAATTCTATCCTTGAAAACATCTTTGCACCCTGAAGCTGGTTGAACAAATCATCAATACTCGACAGCGGATACTTGTTCTTTATCGTACTTTGTTCAATAGCCGATAAGTAATGCACGTCCTTATCGAACCATCCTTTTTCTTCACAAATGACACTAGCGGACCCCAAGGAGAAACTCCAGGCCTAATAAAACCCTTCTCTAGCAAATCCTGCAACTGATCTTTTAACTTCTTCAACTCTGGCGGAGCCATGCGATACGGCGGGATAGAAATGGGCTGCGTGCCCGGAGCCCGATTAATACAAAGGTTAATATCCCTGTCAGGTGGTATACCTGATAAAGCTAAGGTTAAGGTCTTGGCATGGCAGTCCAAGATAGCATGATGGGGACAACCAATCCGTACTCAATATCACATCAGAATCCACCATGTATAAAAGCAACAAATCAACACGGGTCTCAAGACCCCTAATCTCCACAGAGCGATGAACTCGATCAAACACAATAGAACCACCCACCGGCGTAGATACATAGACAGTAATACCCAAAGCATCACTAGGCATAACCAGGTAGGGTGCAAAATAGGACGACACATACGAATACGTAGACCCTGGGTCAAATAGCACTGAAGCATCTCTATCACAAATCAGAATAGTACCTGTAATGTCTGCATCTGAAGACTTAGCCTCTGGCCTGGCTGCTGGCTAGACTCTATCTCTGGCGGTTTGAGCTCTACCTCTATAACCTCTGCCTACACCTCTATGACCTCTACCCCCGCCTCTAGCTGGTTGGGTAGGCTGTGGGACCTCCGGTGCCTGAATTATAGCACGAGGACTCTGATGCTGAGAGCTGCTCAAAACTCGAGGGCAAAATCTGACAATATGCCTCGGATCACCACAAGCATGGCAAGACCTCGTCTGCTGCGGCTGAGCACCCCTCAACCTCGGGCAAACCCTCCTGTTGTGTCCATACTCACCACACTCATAACATCTACATGAACGCTGCAGCTGAAGGAACTGAGACTGACCCTGTCGACCGGAATGACCACCTAAAGTACCATGAGTGACATGGGGAGCTGACTGCAAGGGCCTGGGAGGATGGCCTCTACCATAAGTACCTATACCTTCAGATGAGGTACCATTGAATATGCCTGCATGACGGGGTCTCTTATCCGACCTATGACCACCTCCCTATGCCAGGACCACCTCAACTCTACGGCCCACATTGGCCGCCTTCTAAAAAGTGATCTTATTCTCGGCCTGAGCCACTGTACCCGACTTAACTGCCATCGCTGGCTGAACTCCTGGAAGCAAACCCGCTCGAATGACACCCTCTATGAGGCCTACCAATCGGACTAGAGCGTCCTGAAGAACTGGGGTGGCAATGAACCCCTCTGGCACCTGAGCTTGGCCCACCGGGACTATTGGGGCTGGAACCTTCTCCTCCAAATCAACCTGAGGCTCCGCCACTGGAGCTGCTGCTGGGGTCTTGGATTGCTGCGCGGTAGAAAAGAAAGCACGTGTTCTCGCCACCTGTGGAAGAACAGAGTATAAATTCAATCGGTATTTGAGAAACAGAACCGCACGACAAGAAAGAACCAATAAGAAGTTTTTCCTAACTCTGTAGCCTCTGGGGGATAAGTACAGACATCTTCGTACCGATCCCTTAGACTCTACTAAGTTTGTCCGTGAGTAGTGAGACCTATGTAACCTATAGCTCTGATACCAACTTGTCACGACCCGAAATTTCCACACTCGTGGTCGCGATGGAGCCTACTCGTGGTAGCTAGGCAAGCCAACTTAATTACCTTTCCATTACTAAACAAATTTCTTAATAATTCATAGCATCAATATAGAACATGAAATTTAATAATAGCGAAAGTTTGAATTATAATCTGAATCAAACGCGGATCAGTCAACAATAGCCTTTACCCAAGACTGGTGTCATATTACTCACGAACTGCTAAGAGTTTACTAAATACAAGGTCCGAAAGAAACATAAATCTGTTTATCCCGAATATAAAGAGATTACAGTCTAATATAAGGATAGAAGGGAGACGCTGGGCCTGCGGATGCATGCAAGGCTACGTCAATTCACTCTGAACTGAAGGTATGCTCCTGAACTAAAGCTGCTACTGCTGCTGCTCAAAACCTGGACTGCGCAAAAAATCCATAGAGTGTAGCATCAGCACAACCGACCCCATGCGCTGGTAAGTGCCAAGCCTAACCCCGGCGAAGTAGTGACGAGGCATGACTGGACCATCACATAAACCTGTACAATTATATATATATATATACACACACACAGCAGAATCGAAAATACTAAGCAAGAAAATGATATAGGAGGGGGAGCATGCTGTGGGGAGATAACAATATCCATAGTAAATTCGAAATAACAATCTAAGGACAACTTGTAATTAATAACGGACAAGAATCAAACACCCAAATAAACACAAATGTATCAATAATTATTGCGGCGCGCAATCCGATCCTAATGTATGACAACATTGTTGCGGCGTGCAACCCGACCCTCAAATGTCATTGTTGCGGCATGCAACCCGACCCTCAAATGTCACTGTTGCAGCGTGCAACCTGACCCTCAAATGTAACTGTTGCGGCATGCAACCCGACCCTCAAATGTTACTGTTGCGGCGTGCAACCTGACCCATATCATTTGGTATTATTGTGGCGTGCAACCCGACCCTCAAATGTCACTGTTGCAGCGTGCAAACCGACCCTTAACATTTAGTATTGTTGCAACGTGCAACCCGATCCACATTTGTCATTGCGCCTTATCCAACAACAGTCACAAATAAGGGGGGCAAGAGAGCAAATAAACAATAGCAAAAGTCCCGAAAAGGGAACACACAACAAACAATTAAAACCCAGCAAGTGCACAACATCAACGAACTCAATATCTCGGCAAGGGAGAAAAACCAACAAAAATCAACAAAACGTCCTGGAAAGAAAATAACCAATAACTCTTTCTCTTTCTTTCATTTTTTACTTCACGATATCACTTGAGCCCATGCTCCACGGAATTACTTATCTCATATACCATCACAATCTACATTTCTAAACCGAGCCAATGCTCCACGAAGTACCAAGATCATAATTTCTATCACAAAGCCTTTACCACATATAGAAATTATCAATTAGACATGGAAGGCATAACAACAACCAACTATCTGCAATTAAGGACTCACGGTCATGCTAGACACCAATGTATAGATACTCGTTACCATGCCTATACATTGCACTCGATCAATTAGCAAGTAGCAAACAAGAGTCAACACCTATTCCCTCAAGCTAGGGTTAAACCAAACACTTACCTCAACTTCCACGGCTAGAATCAATCCGCAACAACCGCTTTCCCTTTTGAATTCGGCTCCAACTCAATTAAATCTATGAAATAACAACTTTATAGTATTAATAATAGCTAAACAAATCAAACCCAATGCCTAAATATAAATTCCCAAACTTTCTTCCATAAATTCCAAAATCAACCCCGGGCCCGCTTGGTCAAAAGCCGAGGTTCGGACCAAATTCATATCACCCATTCCCCCACGAGCCCGGATATACAATTTGTCTTCAAATTTAACCCCAAAACGAGGTCTAAATCAAAGAAAATCGAAAAGCCCTAACACTACCCCTTTCCCCCAATTTCAACCATAGATTATATGATTTGAGCCTAGGAATTGATGAATGATGAAGAAAAAAATGAAGGAAACAAGTGAGAATTTACTTACCCAAGTGGTCTTGAAGAATGGGGCTTCAATGGACTCCTAAGTGCTTGAGGAAGAAGAGATCTCGTGTGTTTTTGAATGAGACCCGTAGCTACTGTTTCTGAAAACTAAAAAAAAATTACTGGGCAAAATGGTCTATGCGATCGCGGATAAGGCAATGCGATCGCATAGAGGAAGGGGAAAATGTTCACTGCGATCGCGAGCAAGTCTATGCGATCGCATAGAGGAAAATGGAGGGCTTCTTAGGCTAACACTATGCGATCGCGGGAGGGAAGGGTGCGATCGCATAAAAGGAATTGACTGAGGTACGCGATCGCGTAGTCTACTATGCGATCGCACAAAATAAAACTGGGCACTTCAGGATTTATACTATGCGATCGCGCAAGCTCCTATGCGATCACATAGAAACACATACCAGATATCAGAACCGAACATTTCTGCAATTTTTTACTAAGTTCAAAACACCCCGAACCACCTCTGAAACACTCCCGAGCCCTCGGGGCTCAAAACCAAACACACACACTAACTCAATCACATTTTACGAACTTAACCATACGATTAAATTACCAAAATAACATCATAAACGAGGAATCAAACCTCAAAATCATCACTTTTTCATCAAACTTCATAAACTTTCATTTTTAGATATTTAGGTCCGAAACACGTCAAATGACGTCCGATTTCGACCAAATTTCACAGAAAGCGCTTAAACCACGTATAAGACATGTACCGGGCACCGGAACCAAAATACGAGCCCGATACCAATGCTTTCTAATCCATTTTAATTTCAAATTTTCAAATAAATTTCAGAAAAATAATTTTTTTTAAAAATTCATTTATCTGGATCGGGACCTCGAATTTCGATTTCGGACATATGCCCGAGTTCCATATTTTTCTACGGATCCTCAGGGACCGTCCTATCATGGGTCCGGGTCCGTTTACCCAAAATATTGAGCAAAGTCAACTTTAATCATATTATCAAAATTCATCAATTTTTACATAGAATTCATATTTAAGCTTTCTAGCTATACACCATGACTGTACATGCAAATCAAGGCAACTAAAAGTGAGGTTTTCAAGGCCGAAGAAGCACGAAATGAAAGAGAAAATAAGTGATGACCCTTTGGGTCGTCACAAGTCGAGAGCATATTAATTATGCCACGAGATGGCTTGATTATTGCACTGGGGTCGTAAGGGGCCTCTCCTGTAGTCTGTACACCCCCAGTGAGCGTGGGTACCTATTGTGATATGAGATATAGCCCGAGCGGCTGGTGTTGTTCTATGTTATTTTCCGAGGGGCTGATTCTGTTGTTATTATGCACGAGGGGCGGTTCTTATGTGTTTATCTTTTCTAGCTGCCTATCATTTACTTGTTTAACTACTAAAAAGGTGCTTTATGAAATTTCACTATTTTATTATACTTTATTGATTTTATTCTGCCTCTTTATAGCATGTTGTTGTGATTTTACGGCATATTTAATCGCTCAGTCTTTATTTATTGTTATTACTTATTGAGTTGGAGTACTCACTTTACTTCCTTCCTGCATCATTTGTGCAGATTCAGGCGTTACAGGTCTTTCTAGTGAGGGTTCATAGCTTTCAGCAGATTTCGGGAGTCCACTAGGTAGCTGCTCGGCACTCGCAGCCGAGTGTTTCTCCCTCTTATCATTGTTTCTTTTCCCTAGTACTGAATTTTGTAATAGACTGTGTAGTCCTTTCTCCATTTTTCGAGATTTATATTGGATGCTCATGACTGGTGACGTCCCGATGTCGGGCTGTATTGGTTGTTTTCAGCAAATTATACTGTTTCACTTATGTTTTGGGATTATTAGTATATTAATGACTTAATTTGTGTTATTGTGATTGTTTAAGATGAATTGGGAGTTGTGTTGGCTAGCCTTGTATTCATGAGAGACGCCATCACGACCAGGTCTAGGTTTAGGATCATGACAACATCTGGTGGTGCCCCTAGGTCTAAAGTCACCATACGAATCTATTAAAATCATCAAAACTCTTTTTTGGGACACAAAAAAGTTAAACTACGGTCAACTTTTACAACTTAAACTTTCAACTTAGGGACTATGTGTCCCGTCTCACTTCGAAACCAAAACCAAACACCCCGACACATTCCGAAACCACAATATAGCATATAGGAAGCGTAATACAGGGAATGGGGGCTAAAATACGCAAAATGACTGCTCTGTTCGTTAAAGAATTCCAAATGAAGAAAAAGATGTATGTTTAAATGTCATTTTCAAATTACGTTAAAATAGTGCCAATGCAAATTTTTGGGGGAGGGGGAGG
>MU698405.1:41450-53833 GCA_026770625.1 Nicotiana glauca
GGGAGGAGGGAAATCAGATATAACATAATTACAACTGCTAATTAAAAATTAATCACAATTTCAAAAGTAATTCCAATTTATCCATATTTTTAAATAAAAAAGCTGAAAAATACACTTAAAAATTAGTAAAGTTTATAGCATAATATGCTGGAGTTCAAATTTTTTATATATGAGATTCCAGCATAATATGCTGAAATTTTGTAATGTGCTGGAGTTCCAATATAATATGGTAGATATTTATACACAAGGGTTATATAAGCCAGCATATATGCTGGAATTCCAAATTTTAGCTTGGTTATTTTTGTCCAGATTATATCTTCGCATAAAATTAAGATGATCCGATAGGTCATTTTTTGAGATTTAGTCTGTATTCCCATGTTGCGAGACCTCGGATAGCTCTGTTTAGCATCCCTCAATTTGCGTGCGTAGTTATCACGATCCGAATTTCTCACCGTCAGGATCGTGATGGTGCCTAACTTTTCAGAATGCTAGGCAAGCCAACATACAAAGATTTAATAGGCTAACCAGTTTCCAAATTATTAAATAACAATAATTAAACCAAAACAAAGTAAAGAAGTGCGGAAATTCATAATAATCCAAGTATTAATACACGACTATCCAAAATTTGGTGTCACAATCCAAGAATTTCTAAGAGTCAATACAAATACTGGCCGAAAGAAAATACAACTGTTCTCGAATCTAAAAGAAAACAGGAAACTAGGATATCTAGAAGGGCTCTCTAGGGTCTGCGAATGCCGGCAAATCAACCTTGGGACTCCTATTACACTGAAGGCAGCAGCTTATTCAGGTCAGCACGGTCCAATACCGAAATCTGCACAGACAGTGCAGAGTACAGTATCAGTACAACCGACCCCATATACTGATAAGTGCCGAGCCTAACCTCGGTGAAGGAGTGATGAGGCTAGGACAAGACACATATACAAACATGTGCAGTTAAGCAATATACGGGCAAAATAACGGATAATAGAAACCAAACACACATTAACAGGAGGGGAAAAAACATGCTGAGATGAGTACGAGATCACGAGAACAAAACAGTAAAGAAACACGGCAAAACAAGTGCACGACATCAACCTTCGTGCTTTTACTCTCGTCCTCACCATAACAAATGAAATGAACAATGATAATGAATATAAAATGGCACGACATCTCCCTTCGTGCTTTACACTCTTCCTCACATGATAATAAATATGAAATAGTACGGCATCACCCTTCGTGCTTTACACTCTTCCTCACATGATAATAAATATGCAAATGGCACGGCATCACCATTCGTGCTTTACACTCTTACTCACCGAAACAACAAAATAATAACAACCGGGCAATAGTATTATTAATAACAAACCCCATATTAATATCTAGTTTCCCAACGTCAACCTCAACTTGGAGTCATTACTCAACAAGTATCCAATTCCAGTAAAACATGATAAGAATTGTTCAACCACTCGTATTTAGCCATAATTAACTTAATAACATCAATTATCGCTAAAGAAATCAATTCCAATGCACAATTATAAGTTTTTCAATATTTTTGTCAAAAAGTCAAAAACCGACCCCGGAACCGCTTGGTCAAAATTCGAGGTTCGGACCAAAACTCATTCACCCCGAGCAAAATATGTAATTAGTTTTGAAATCCGATTCCAAATCGAATTCTAAATTCCAATTATACAAAAATCCCTAATTCTATCCAATCCCCTAATTTTCACCATGAAAACCCTAAATTTTAAGTTGGAAATTGATGAAATACAATAGGTAATTGGAAAAAATTAGTTTAGAATCATTTACCAACACTTTAATTCAAGAATTGCAAAATCACTTTCTTATTCACAATTCCCATACATCATGCAAAAATCTTTAATTTGGTAATGAATTTACTTTCTTTTGTTGAGAGTGAATTACAGAGAAAACAGAGGAAGTTGTGACTTGTGAGATTTATTGAGGAAAAGAATGGAGGTATATTTATATGAGAAATGGTACATGCAGGGGTGGGAGATGAACATGATTGTAATGATTAAAGTATTATTTGCTGAAAAGTTTGAGCTTCCTTGAACCTTCTAAATTGTTTGGCCATAGATTTTATCAAAATAAATTTGGATTTTATTTGGCAAACACATATTTGACTATAAATTTTGCCTACATTTTGACAAAATTCCAAATCCCAAAACCAGCTCAATAGTTGGTTCTGAGCCAAAATATCACTATTATATATTTCAAAAATTATCCCAAACTTTTATATTTTATAAAAGAGTCCTCCGTTTATTATTTTGTAATAATGTTGCTTCATCTTCTCGGTCATCTGATAGTGTATCATGTAATTCATTATAAAATTAATAATTTTATATCAAATTTATTTATGTTCAGGACTATGATTTGCGATAATATAATGAATGTTATTGATAGTGGTACTATGAGTATTTGTGATAGTTTTTAGAACATGTAGTTATAAGTTATATTTCATGTTTTTTCAAAATAAATTTGATAAATATATTTTAAAAATAAATGTTCAAATACATTTTTATCTTAAAGTTAAACTTTATTCAAATTAAAATTTTCAAAATATATTTAAAAATCTATGGCTAAACGTTAAGCTAACTTTTTTCGAGAGAGGAGAAGCTTTCAATCACGTGGTGCATTTTAAAATTGGAAATTTTGAACGCTGGGTAAAATTATAGGTTATTGACGTCAAAGTTGATTAATTGAATTGTCGTTTGCTGTTACTGAGCCGCTTTTTGCCGCAGTTATCTGTTGCAGTAGACATCTGGACCATGACTTACCCCATATCCTTGGTTGCAATTCGAACTTTGCGCGAATGCAAAATATTTTATTCGTCGGCTACTCTTTTATTACATATCTGTTTTATTTGGGAGTTTTCCATCAAATCTCGAACAAATTTCTTGAATTATTTAGTATTTTGTTGCTTATGTTAGATTTGAATCAGAAACTTCATATTTTCAAGCATTTCATTTGCCACTAAATCACACTATTGGGTGTTATGATAACATGTTGTTTTAAACAATACTTATAGAGTAGAAATTCTTACAATATATATATGATTTATCGTAAATATTATTTTTCTTTTTGGTTGATTACTGTGTAGGATTCACTAAAGGAGAAGAGACCACTATCTAAAAAAAATTTCATTTATTTTCAGAACTCTAACCCAAAACTTATGACTAAGAAGATATCTCATCCATTTCTAGGGGTGCAGAACGGTTGGGTCAGAGGGGATACCAGATGGGTCAAACGTATAAATTATTCGATATGACCCATATATAATACGGATAAAAAACAGATGTGACGACCCGACCCGTCGTCTCATGTGTTATTGCTCCGTTTCCCCCCATTTCATGCTTCTTCATATTTCGTTATCGGTATGTGGTGTGTTAGAGTTGATTTGGATTGATTTTGATAAGAAATGAGACACTTAGTCTCTTTAAGGAAAGCTTAAGTTGGAAAAGTCAACCGAATGTTGACTATTGAGTTAAAGGGCTCGGATGTGAATTCTGATGATTCGGTTAGCTTCGGGGGATGATTTAAGGCTTAGGAGCGCAATCGGAAGTAATTTTGGAGGTCCAGTGAAGAAGTTAGCTTATTTTGGCGAAGTAAGTATTTTGGCGATTTCCGGTTGATAGGTGGAATTTTGATCCGGGAGTCTGAATGGAATTCCGAGAGTTTCAGTAGCTTCGTTAGGCGATTTTGGATTTGTGTGCAAAATTTCAGTTGATTCGGAGGCGTTTAGGTCAGGTTTTTGATTGAATGTGAGTTTTGAAAGTTTTAGTTTAACTTAAGCATTGATTTGATGATATTTGAGGATTTTGATGTTAATGATAGTATTTTTATGGTTCGAGCAAGTTTGGATAATGTTTTAAGTCATGTTGGTGCTTTTGGTTGAGATCCCGGGGGCCTCGGGTGCGTTTCGGATGTCCAACGGGTCATTTTTGGAAGGTTTTGAACTGTTGTTGCTGGTATCTGGTGTTGTCCTTCGCGTCCGCGAGGTCCTATCGCATTCGCAAAGAAGAAATTGGCTTCTGAGACTTTTGATCTTCGCGTTCGCGAAGAAAGAATTGTCATCTGGGACTTTTGTTCTTTGCGTTCGCGAAGAAGGAATTTTCTGTCGCGCAGGTCCTATTTCGGAAGCTCATATCTTTTTATCTACAAGGAATTTTGAGGTGATTCAAAAGCTAAAGTTGTATCTCTTTGAATCTAGTTTCCATAAACATATTATAATAGTTATTTGGAGTTATGTGTAAAACGTTATGACCATTACAATAGAGGCTGTCGGAGCAGAGTTTGGAAAATGAATTTTTGGAACTTTGTTCTTCGCGAACGCGAGAGAAGGACCGCGAACGCGAAGAACAAATCTCTGGGCAGCAGAATATAGTCCAAACTTCGTCCCATTTGTCGTTTTTGACGATTTGGAGCACGGATAAGGCGATTTTTTGGGAGATTTTTGGAGAGAACAACGGGGTGATTACTCTTAACTCAATTTTGGTTGTATAACTCGAATCTATTGCAAGTTTTGGTGTTTAATTTGAGAATTTTTGTTGAAAAGGGTAGAAAACCCTCTTGGATAGAAATGGTGTATATTACTTGCTTCACCGTGGGTGTGATGAATTGCTTGGTGTCAGACATCAATCTGTGCGTGGCTGTCTATTTTGAGCATCGTGACTTGAGGTTCATGTGTAATAGTGTTTGGATAGGATCGCGCGTTGTGGTGAGGCCACATGAAGTTATGACCTTTCGAGGAGGATTCAGGTACTCTATTTCTATGATGTGAGACATGGTCTCAGCTTTGTGTTGTAATGGTACTGTTGAGCTTGGGGTACAGCTCTTTCATTTGAGTCATTTGTCATGATTTGAGTATGTTCAAACCGCCCATCATTTGGTGCGTGGATTATACAAGTTGTGGCTTAGGCCTGTGATGAGGTGTCATATCACCAGAGTGGTGCGTTGAATTCGAGGTGATCGTTGGAGTCATTAATAAATGCGAACAGATGTGATTTCAGCTGATTAGAGGGTTTATATCGAGGTTTGGCCCGAAAATCTGTTGTGGCATTAGTCAACAGGGAAGTGGCTTTATGTATGGGTGACCTGATGAATGGTTACGGTTTATCGCGTGTTTTATATATCGTTGGCGGTATATAAAAGTGTTGGAATAAGACTTTAGCTAATAAGAGGTTCCTATCGGTAATTGAGTATTGTGGGCAACTGCTGTGAATAGTGACCATCGTTTCGAGTGCTGGATTGTGTGGTATATTATATGATTTCACCTGAGGTTGCAGGTATGGTTTATTACAGCTGGTTCAAGTTTATTCTGAATATTGACGTCAGGTTCTAATTTTGAGTATGATTTCGGAAAGTGCAATGTGGTCCTACGGTTTATGGTTTAGATGGACTGTAAAATTTTAGTTGTGTTGTATTATCGGACCTATGTGAGATAGGGTGACGTGGGATCATCCCGGGTATATGCTTGGCAAGGTCATTCAGCTATTGGTTGGCTTCTAGGTCAACTCTGGCTACGCTCGAGGATAAGTGTTTGTTTAAGTTGGGGAGGATGTGATGACCCGACCCGTTGTCTCATGTGTTATTGCTCCGTTTTCCCCCCATTTCATGCTTCTTCATATTTGGTTATCGGTATATGGTGTGTTAGAGTTGATTTGGATTGATTTTGATAAGAAATGAGACACTTAGTCTCTTTAAGGAAAACGTAAGTTGGAAAAGTCAACCGAATATTGACTATTGAGTTAGAGGGCTCGGATGTGAATTCTGATGATTCGGTTAGCTTCGGAGGATGCTTTAAGGCTTAGGAGCGCAATCGAAAGTAATTTTGGAGGTCCGGTGAAGAAGTTAGCCTATTTTGGCGAAGTAAGTATTTTGGCGATTTCCGGTTGATAGGTGAAATTTTGATCCGGGAGTCAGAATGGAATTCCGAGAGTTTCAGTAGCTTCGTTAGGTGATTTTGGATTTGTGTGCAAAATTTCAGTTGATTCGGAGGGGTTTATGTCGGGTTTTTGATTGAATGTGACTTTTAAAAGTTTTAGTTTAACTTAAGCCATGATTTGATGATATTTGAGGATTTTGATGTCAATGATTGTATTTTTATGGTTCGAGCAAGTTTGGATAATATTTTAAGTCATGTTGGTGCTTTTGGTTGAGGTCCCGGGGGCCTCGGGTGTGTTTCGGATGCCCAATCGGGTCATTTTTGGAAGGTTTTGAACTGCTGTTGCTGGTATCTGGTGTTATCCTTCGCGTCCGCGAGGTCCTATCGCGTTCGCGAAGAAGAAATTGGCTTCTGAGACTTTTGGTCTTCGCGTTCGCGACGAAGGAATTGTCATCTGGGACTTTTGTTCTTCGCGTTCGCGACAGTGCTTCGCGTTCGCGAAGAAGGAATTTTCTGTCGCGTAGGTCCTACTTCGGAAGCTCATATCTTTTTATCTACAAGGAATTTTGAGGTGATTCAAAAACGAACATTGTAGCTCTTTGAATCTAGTTTCCAGAAACATTTTATAATAGTCATTTGGAGGTGTGTATAAAATGTTATGACCATTACAATAGAGGCTGTCCGAGCAGAGATTTTGGAAAATGAAGTTTTGGAACTTTGTTCTTCGCGAACGCAAGAGAAGGACCGCGAACGCGAAGAACAAATCTCTGGGCAGCAGAATAAAGTCCAAACTTCGTCCGATTTGCCATTTTTGACGATTTGGAGCACGGATAAGGTAATTTTTCGGGAGATTTTTGGAGAGAACAACGGGGTAAGTACTCTTAACTCAATTTTGGTTGTATAACTCGAATCTATCGCAAGTTTTGGTGTTTAATTTGAGATTTTTTGTTGAAAAGGGTAGAAAACTCTTTTGGATAGAAATGGTGATTTAAGCAGTCAAATGAACTCCGATTTTTGTGAATTTAGTATGTATAGACTCGTGGCGAGATAAGTATCGTATTTATGTAAAAATTTCTGAATTTCGAGACGTGGGCCCAGGGCTCGGGTTTTGCTAGTTTCGAGATTTTTGATATTTTTCGATTGTTTTCGATTGGGCATTGTTCTCTTAGCATATTGTAACGCATTCGCTCTGATTTTGGTTAGATTCGACGCGCATGGAGGCCGAATTGAGGGGCAAAGGCGTCGCGAGCTAGAGATTTCACCGATTCGAGGTGAGTAATACTTGTGAATGATATCCTAACGGTTTGAAACCCCGGATTTGCACATCATAGTGCTGTATTGAGGTGGCGTGCACGCCGGATATGAGCGTGGGGTAGAGCACCATTTGGGATTGTGACTTGGTCCGTCCCGGTTATTGATTTTACTGCGTACTTGACTGAAACTACTTGTTATCATCATAATTTGGGTTGATTGCCATGTTTGGGCTTCGTGCCAACTATGTGAATCCTTCGGGGATTGAGATTTCTATTTTAGCATATCTTGCATATCATTTGGCTTCAGTTCAAGGTTTTAAATACTGTTTTGCAACCTCAGCCACATTTCTAAGTTTTGAAAACTCAAATGATACTTTAAATACTAATTCGGGCTGAGAATTACTGTTTTTTAAATGCCCAAGGGGTTTATAATATTTTCTGGACTGTGCATGGATCGGGCTGCGCCCCGCAGCAGTGACTTGAAACAGTGGTAACAATGACACTGTATGATGTGATTTGAAACAGTGGTAACAATGACACTGTATGATGTGACTTGAAACAGTGGTAACAATGGCACTGTATGATATAAATTGGTTAGGTAACATTGACTGACCAGTATATTGCGCTTGGGCTGTAGGAGCCCCTCCGGAGTCTGTACACACCCCCAGTGAGCGCCGTCGACGTTAAATGGATCGGACTGCACGCCGCAGTTGCTACTGGAGTGTACCGTTCATGTGCATTGCATTGCATTCACGCATTGATTCCTGTTTATACTACGTGGCATGACATTTAACACTCTCATATCATTGGCATCCATGCTATTTCTTGCACTGTGTACTAGATACCCTGGTGTTATTTGTAAACAGAGTGTTGTGCCCGAGGGGCTGACTTGTGTGCGGACTTGCACTACCTGATATCGCATTCATATGGCTACTGTTGGAAAAAGAATATTTTTAAAAGAGATTTAAACTGAGCTAGATATTTTCTAAACGAGTTTCACAGTTTTTACTATTTTGTTAAAAAGGTTGTACTGTAATATATAGCATGATGAAGTGTTTTTACGTGATTTCTTACCGTTCAGTCATTATTTACTCTTATTACCACTGAGTTGGAAGTACTCACTTTACTCCCTGCACCTCGCGTGCAGTTGCAGGTATTGTTCACCCGATAGCGGGTTAATAGCGGATTGAAGGTATTGCTATCGTATCTAAGCAAGGTGACCGCCGGCGTTCGCGACACCGAGTTTCTTCTTCTTCTTGATTTTCAGATTTTACTCTATGTATTATAGACTTTGAAATTGTAATAAAGATCCTCCTAGATGCTCGTGACTTGTGACACCCCGGCCGGGTTGAGTTAGGCTATAATGTTGATAATTAATGTTCTTTAAGTTGCATTTTCCATCTATTTATGTTTAATAAGTGTTAAAGAAACGAATTGGGTTGGTTGGCTGGCCTTGTCTTCACGAGAGGCGCCATCACGACCGCATATGGAGATTGTGTCGTGACAACAGATTAATCAACGAATAATATAGGTAACCATATTATCAATGACTTCTTGAATATGATCAGAAACTCCTGCAATTAAAGTTGATTAATCTTAATTCAGTCAATACATAAATAAGAATAACTTTGTTAGATTCTGTTATCACTTACTTCCTTTAAGTAATTTATATTGGATTTGCATCAATTTTTTCCTGTTATGAGCGTAACTATATGGACGTATCCACTCGAGGGACATCATTAAAAAATGAAATAACTTTGCATTGATTAATACCAATACCATTGCAAATCGGAAATTATATTTAAATGAAGAAAAAAAAATAAGTTTTGCTTTAGTAAAAAGAATTGACATGCCATGTTTTTCGAAATGTTTGGGACACGATACTTCATGTTAAATAGAGTCATTAAACTGTCGTTGATCTGTGAGCCAGCTTAATCCTTGTTCGTTGGATGGACTTGGCATGCCTTCCTCCATCTCATTTAAAACAAGGGGAAGTGAAAATAGCCAAGTTATCATAGGTTTATTATTTCAAGGGTGACGTAATTATTTTGTACTATTAAGGATGGTTAACCGGACACTCTTTGTTGAAAAATTATATTGTGTATTTCAGTCAAATATTACTTTATATGATAATATATTTTACTTTGAGCACCCTTTATAAAAGTAGGGGTGTCAATGGATATTTAAAAACAGACTAAACCGACCGAATTGTTCGGGAGCGAATCGAGTTTTAGGTTTCTTTTAATAAAATCGTTAATTTTTATATAAATCTATAACCGTACCGATAATTAGTATAGATTTTTAATTTTATAAAAATAAATTGAAATGATATTGAACCGCACCGAATAAATTTACATATGAAAAATATATTTATAGTACAAATTTTTGGAATTATAAAAATGGTTACAAGCCAACAAGTAATTAAGGTCAAATCCTAATTTCCAAACCTATTATGCTACTCCTATTGAAATTAATTTTTTTTCCAGCATATTCACTAGCAAGACACAAAGTATTTTAGTGATTATGAGTAGCAAACTATAATATTGCATTGAATATGTTTCCTTTTGTATCATTAAGGTTTATCTTTTCGAATGTTTAATCTTCTTTCGACTTTTTTCTCAAGTCCCATCTTATTTAGTATCTTTACACTCGTGTGATTTATGTTTTCTTTGTCTTTGCTTAGTTTCTTTTACGCTGCTGTAGAATAGTTGATGGATTTATACCCTGGTCATCTTTCAAGTTTTCTTAATTCATCACCCTTTAAACAGTAAAAAAGTGTAGAGAGTTTTACTAAGTCATATAAAAGTACGTATGTTATTGCATTTTACTTCTACTAGTAACTTTTACATGACATTTAAGAAAATACTGAAAAATAACCGAACCGTACTGATAGAAGAGAAACCGACATGATTGACAGTTTCGAAAAATCTAATTTTAATTATACATATTAGAATAACCAAAAAATTAATATGGTATAAATTTTATAAAATAATCGACCGACTCAAACGATTGACACCCCCTAAATACAAATGCAAGATATCGCTCAATGGTTAATATTTTTATGGAATTTTTACCTCCTGTAATAAAGGTTAACACCTTATTTATTTTAAATAAATACCATTTAAAAAAATTATATTTTATAGATACCTTTTAATGTTTACAACAAAATATCTAATTTTGGTTACCTCCTACCCCTAAGCTACTAAATACGCTATTCAGTTACATTATTTTCTTTCTCTCTCTATTTTGATACATGCCATTGTCTTCCCCCACATTTTATGCTATTCTCCAGTGCCAACCCTCTTGAACTAGACTCCTCCATTCTTCCACAAAATCCCTACTGCTGCTTTTCACAAACCAATTGCCAATATTTTTTTTGGACTTTGACCTCTCTTTATAAAGCTAGAATAAACTGAAGTAGATTTATTTGACTTGTGAGAAAGGCATAGGTCTATCGGGAACAAAAATCTTTTGAAAGAATCCAACAACAGCAACTTGTCGCCATAGCTACACAATTCGTCATTGAAGGATATAAGTTAATTCGCCTTTATCAATCAATTCGTCATTGAAGGATATAAGTTTTTGTGATTTCTACTTCTTCTGAGATATGGCATTGAAGGTTTTGACGCTGTTTTTTGCCATTATGGCTGTCTTATCGGCGGTTGCTACTGCTCAGGAAGTGATCTCGGCTCCGGCACCATCGCCGGACCAAGGCGACGCGTTTTCACTATCGCCTTCCGGTGAATGGCGGATTCGCCGGAAGTTAGGGTTTGTTCTTGAAGAAAGACGACGGAGTTTGAGGCTGAGCAACTTAATTTTCTGTTAATGTATTTTCATTTATTTTACTGTATTCATTGTCTTTTTTTCATGGTAATTCAACATATCTCGTTGTACTCCATGTGTTTGATTGTATTTACTGTCTTTTTTTCCCATGATATTTCAATGAATCCCATTGTATTTTATGTATCTCATTGTATTCACTGTCTCGCTATATGCATGAATGTATTCATATATTTTTTTAATTAATATAATTTATGTATTCAGATGTATTATATAATTTCTCTGAAGATTGCTATATTTTTGGGGTATTTTTCGATTGAGAATATTTTTTATAACTGAAAATACAAAATTTGTGTGCTATAATTGAGTTTGTTGAGTTATACTAGGAGTCTATTATATTAATTGATTCACTTTTTATTTTAAACACAGTGTCATCCCCTATTTCACGCCGTGAATATAGTTGAATACAATAATTTGTCCAGCTATAATCCCATATTTCACTCCATGAATACAGTCGAATACACTCGAATACAACAATTGATTTGTGACGACCCAAAGGGTCATCGCTGGATTTCTCTCTCTTTCCGTGCTTCTGAGGCCTTGAAAACCTCACCTTTAGTTGCCTCGATTTGCGTGCGCAGTTCGGGCACATATCAGGAAAAATTATATGTTAAATTCTGTGAAAAATTTCAAAATGTGGATTTAAAATGATTAAAGTTGACATCGGACAAAATTTTTGATATATGGACCCGGACCCGTCATTTGACGGTTTCGGAGGGTCCGTAGAAAAATATGGGACTCGGGCATGTGCCCGAAGTCGAAATCCGAGGTCTAGAACTTGAGAAAAAGAATTTTTTTGTGAAATTATTTTTCTTGAATTATTAAGGAAAATGGAAGTAAAAATTGATTAAAAGACTGGTATCGGGCTTGTATTTTTGTCCCGACATCCGGAACAAGTCTTAAATATGTGTTAAGCGCATTCTGTAAAGTTTGGTCAAAATCGGACGTCATTTGACGTGTTTCGGACCTAAATATCTAAAGTTTGAAGTTTATGAAGTTAGAATGAAAAATGATGATTTTGGGGTTTGAAACAATGATTTTGATGTTATTTTGGCGGTTTGATCGCTCGAGTAAGTTCATAAGATGTTATTGAGTTAGTGTGTGTGATTGGTTAGGAGCCTCTGGGGCTTGGGAGTGATTTGGAGGTGGTTTGGGGTGTTTTTGAACTTAGGAAAGTTGGCAGATTTTTTGCAATTTTCGCCCAAGTATTTTGTTCTTCGCGAACGCGGCCTCAGGCTCGCGTTTGTAGTGCTTTGTTGTTTCCCTCTTACGCGTTTGCGTCCCCCTTCCCGCGTTCGCGTAATTCTATTCCCCCTTCACCGCGTTCGCATCCTAAAACCCCCGCGTTCACGTAGGCCTGCCCTTGGACCCCCTCCCCCCCCCCCCCC
>MU698405.1:53935-106201 GCA_026770625.1 Nicotiana glauca
CCCAGTTTTCCTTCTTCGCGTTCGCATCTTCCCATCATGAATGCGATGCCCCCAGTTCCTCTTCATTGCGAACGCATCCCCTGTGTCGCGATCGCGTAGGGTTAAATCCTTCAGTGATTTTTTTTTAAAAACAGAATAGTAGCATACGGGATTTCTTCACTTTTTCTCACGATTTCCCTTCTCCTTCAAGTCTTAGGACCCCATTGAAGCCTTCCTTATTCAAGGTCACTTGGGTAAGTAATTCCCCACCTAATTCCTTTGTTTTTCTTCATTAATTAGTGAATTCCTAGGCTTAAAAACATGAAATCAAAGTAGAAATTATAGGTTTTGGGTAGAGTTAGGGTTTTGAGAATTTTGGGTGATTCAACCTCAATTTGGGGTCGAATCTTAAAACAAATTGCATATTTGACTCGTGGGGTTATGGGTGATTTGGGTTTGGTCCGAGCCTCGTGTTTGGACCATGTGGGCCCGGTGTCAAATTTTGGAATTTGTGGAAGAATGCTAGGAAATTCATCTCTAGGCTATGGGATGTTGCCATTGAGTCCTTATTGATATTATTGAATTAATTATGCCTAGAGATCATTGTTTCGGAGTCGGATTGTAGAGGAAAGGCGGTATTTGAGGATTGATTGCTATTCTTTGGAACGATGTAAGTGTTTGATCTAATCTTGGCTTGAAGGAATATGATTAGGGTATTGTTTGATAATTGCTAAATGTTGAGTACGGTGTATACGCATGGTGACGAATATCTATACACCGGTGTCTAGCATGACCGTGAGTCCTTGTTTGTACTTATTCTGATATTGTTGTAGCTCTTTCATGTTAATTGATAAATCCTATGTAATGTGAAGAGTATGAGAATTGATTGTGAATTGTAAATCCTTTGGAGCGTTGGCTCGAACAATAAAAAGACTATTGGGTAAGAAATGAAGGAAATAGAAAGAAATATGATTACTCCCTTGTCGGGATGGTTTGAGTATATTGATTATCTCCCTTGCCGGGATGTGAAAGTTATTATTGTTGCTCCCTTGCCGGGATTTAGCTGTTTAATTGTGTATTTTCCTTGCCGGGATATTTCTTATTATTTGTTTATTTCCTCACCCCGTTGGATGTGATTACTGTTTGGTTGGGGAAGAGTGATAATGCACGAAGGGTCATTTTGTGCCATATTTTGATTATATTTGCACGAAGGGTCATTCTATGCCATATTTTGGATATATTTGCACGAAAGGTCATTTCGTGCCATGTTTTGATTATATTTGTACGGAGGGTCATTCCGTGCCATATTTTGATTATAATTGCACGAAGGGTCATTCAGTGCCATGATTTGAGAGTATGATAAGGAAAGCATGAAGGTTGATGCCGTGCACTTTACTTGATTGCTTTTGGTGAGGATGAAAGTAAAAGCACGAAGGTTGATGCCGTGCAACTATTGATTTTCCTGCTCTCATTAATTATTGTTATTGCCCTGTTTCTTACTTCAATTGTTGACTTTATATCCGGACTGTACTCCCCCATAGTATGCTCCCCTTCCTCTAAACTGTTTAATTTCTTTGTTCGTATATATATATATATATATATATATATATATATATATATATATATATATATATATATTAAACTGCACAGGTTGGTTTGGTAGTCATGTCTAGCCTCGTCACTACCTCGCCGGGGTTAGGCCAGGCACTTACCAGCACATGGGGTTGGTTGTGCTGATGCTACACTTCTGTGCTCTTTTGCACAGATTACGGTACCGGAACAACTTTTGGACCACAACAGTAGGATATTGATCGGTAGCTGACTTCAGTCCAGGGACTTACGAGAGAGCCTAGCTAGCGTTTGCGGGCCGGAGTCCCTTTCTATGTTTTCAATTTGTTTTCATTTGATTTTTGGATTTTCAGTTATCTATGTTTTAAAGACTTCCGCTTTTATTTAAATGAATCGTTATGATTATTATGGTTGGGTTGTTATCCGAAAATATTTAAATACTTGGCTTGCCTAGCTCCGACAGTAGGCGCCATCACGACTCCCGATAGTGGAAAATTCGGGTCGTGACATGATTAGCTAGACTTCCATGATTCACGCCTATTTTTGCTACTGTATTCATGAATACAATCGCTTAAATACAACAAATATATCTTATAACCATAGAAAAGGTATCTATAATCCGTAATATAGCAAATAATATCCATAGATGATTAATTACTACTAAAAAAATAGTGCTTTATAAAAATTTCTCTATTTTTATCTTCCCTTTGTTATCCAAACTTAAATAGAGACCAGTTAACTCTAGTTTTTTAATCCAATTTTTTTTCTAATAAACAAATCCTAGATAGAGCTTGAAATTTGTATAAAAACAAGGAACTGATCTTAAAAGTAGTTTTAGTTATAAGTTTCTTATTAAACAATCCTATGTCTAATCTTCTGCTTTTATTCGACTATCTTTGCTCTATTTTCCTTTATTCTAATTTCTCTTTTTCATCAACTTTAAATTTCTGCTTTAAGTTTGGCCCTTTTTCTGTCATTTTCCAAAGATGGATGAGGTTTAATTTTTAAGCCTCAAGGGTGAAATTCAACAATAGCCAAATTTACAAGTGATAACTGAAAAATAGCTACAGTTTTAAAAGTAATTAAAATTTAGTCATTTTTCATTTAAAGATAAATCTGAATAAGAATACTGTTCAGAATCCGAAAAATATTCCAGCATAATATGCGGAACGTCACGACCCAAACCCACACTGGTCGTGACAGCGCCTCTCGTGAAGACAAGGCCAGCCAACTAACCCAATTCACTTCTCTTTAAAATTATTTAAACATAACAGAATAAAGTGTTACAGCTTAACACCAATAATAATCAGGACTACAACCCCACATAACCCGATCGGGGTATCACAAGTCACGAGCATCTAAGAAGTAGGAACACTACTATAGGACCAATATTATATATATATAAAATAAAATCTCGAAATTTAAGATGAAGTACGGTGTCGCGAACGCTGGCGGTCACCTTGCTCACCTACCTTAGTAAGGCCTTCGGTCCGCTAATAATCCGCTACCGGGTGAGCAATACCTGCAACTGCACGCGAGGTGCAGGGAGTAAAGTGAGTACTTCCAACTGAGTGGTAATAAGAGCGAATAATATCTTAGCGATAAGAAAATACGTATGAGCACTCCAAAATGCTATAATAGACAGTACAACCCTTTGAGAAAAATAGTAAAATCGTAACACCGAGAAAATCCTTTTGAAAATATGTCTTTTCAACAGTTGCGAAAAAAATTTCAACAAGTAGGAAATAATCAGAAATCTGCCCCTCGGGCTCAATATCAACCTCTCAGTGCAGTATCAGCCCCGCGGGCTCCCTCCCAACTCACGAAGTACAATATCAGCCTCTCGGGCTCACTCCCAACTTACAAAGTACAACATCAGCCTCTCGGGCTCAGCACTCCTTAACATGTAACACCAGGGTATCTGGTCAACAAGGCAAGTCATAGCGTGTATGCCAATGATATGTGAGTGCTAAAAATCATGCCGCGTAGTACAAACAGGAATGAATGCATGAATGCAATGCAATGCACATGACCGCTGCGGCGCGCAACCCGATCCATTTGGGTACCCTGCGCTCATTGGAGGTGTGTACAGACTCCGGAGGGGCTCCTACAGCCCAAGCGCTATAATATTACGACGTGCAGTCCGATCGATATAATGTACTACTGCGGCGTGCAGCCCGATCCATATTACATACTACTGCGGCGTGCAGTCCGATCCATATATGTATATGTATATACTGCTGCGGCGTGCAGCCCGATCCATATCTCAGTCCAGAAATGCACACATAACACTACTGCGGTACGCAGCCCGATCCAGGCTCAGTCCAGCAATACACATAAGCTACTTGGGCAATAGTAAAATAGCAGTTCTCAGCTGAAAATGTCAGTAAAATATCATTTAAGTTTTCAAATCTTAGAAAGATGGCTGAGTTTGCAAAACAATATTTAGAGCCTTGGACTGAGATCAAATAATATGCAACGTAATGCAAAAACAGTGATATCAATCCCTGAAGGATTCAAATAATCGGCACGAAGTCCACAACATGGCAATCAGCCCAAATCATGATATCATCAAGAAGTTTTCAGTCAATCACGCAGTAAAATCAACAACCGGGACGGACCAAGTCACAATCCCCAATGGTGCTCTACCCCACGCTCATACATGGCGTGCAAGTCACCACAATACAACACTATGATGTGCAAATCCGGGGTTGCAAACCCTCAGGATATCATTCATAAGTATTACTCACCTCGAACCGGTGAAATATCTAGCTCTGGATGCCTTTGCCCCTCAAATTGGCTTCCATGCGCGTCGAATCTAATAAAAAATAGAGCGAATACATCACATTATACCAATGGGATAACACCCAACCGAAAACAATCGAAATATAGCAAAAAATCTCGAAACTAGCAAAATTCGAGCCCCGGGCCCGCTTCTCGAAAAATTACAAAACTTACATTACCGGATTCCTCGTATCGCCACGAGTCCGTTCATACCAAGAACTCCCAAATCCGAGCTCAAATGACCTATCAAATCCTAATTTGATATATCAAAAACTCAAGCCCTAGTTTCTTCAATTTTAGGCTTAATCTCTTGAATTTCTTGGTAGATTTCACAATAAATACGGGGTTTAAGTTCAAAAATCTTACCTCCAATCGATTGTTTTTGAATCTCTCTTCAATTCGCTCTCCCAAGCTCCAAAATCGCTCAACAAATGGAGGAAAATAACATAGGCTTGCGGATGAAATATTATTAAAAACCCTTCTGCCCAGGTGCTTTACTCTAGGCGATCGCATACAGTCCATTGCGATCGCTTACAGTCCATTGCAATCGCATATCACCAAAATAAATCTCCCAGAATTACCTTATGCGAACGCAACAAATCCTTCGCGAACGCGATGACATCCCAAAATACTCTATGCGATCGCACACACTCTCACGCGATCGCATAGGACAATTTCTACCAAAATTTCTGGCCAAAATTTACACTGTGCGATCGCATGACACACATTGCGATCGCATTAACAACCAATCACCCCTCAAAATTCCTTCTATGCGATCGCATGACACTCTCTGCGATCGCATAGAGCAAATATGGTCTGCTATTTTTATGCTGCAATTATGAAACTCCAAACCTCCCGATAGCCTTCCAAAATCACCCTGAGGCCCCCTGGACCTCAACCAAAAGCACAAATATGTTTTATTACCTTATTCAAACTTGCTCGAATCATAAAAACACTATCATTAACATCAAAATCCTCAAATATCATCAAATCGAGGCCTAAGTTTTCTTTAAACTTTCGAAACTCACATTCGATAAAAAACTCAACCAAACGATGTCCGAATGACCTGAAAGTTTGCAGACATATCCAAAATCACCTAACGAAGCTACTGCAACTCTTGGAATTCCATTCCGACCCTCAGGTCAAAATCTCACCTATCAACCGAAAATCGCCAAGTACTAACTTCGCCAAAATAGGCTAACTTCTTCACCGAATCTCCAAAATCGCTTCCGATTGCACTCCTTAGCCTTAAATCACCTCCCGGAGCTAACCAAATCACCGGAATTCACATCCGAGCCTCCTAACTATATAGTCAACTTCCAGTTGAATTTTCCAAAACAAGCTTCCTTCAATGAGACTATGTGCCCCATTTCCAACTAAAACCAATTCAATTCTATCCGATCAATTCGAATACTGATATTGAAACATAGAACAACATAATATGGGGGAAATGGGGCGGTAACTCACGTGACAACGGGGAAGGTCGTCACATCCTCCCCAACTTAAACAAACGCTCGTCCTCGAATGTGCCCAGAGTTATCTTAGAAGCCAACCAAGAACTGAATAGCCTTACCAGGCATATACCCGGGGTGATCCCACGTCACCATATCTCTTATAGGTCCGACAACACATCATGGCTGAAATTACCCTATCCAGTCTAGACCATAATTCACAGAACTACTTTTCCACTTTTGAAACCATCAACACGATCAAACCTCGAACCTATAATTTGGATAGTCCCGAACCAGCTGTAATAACCCATACTTGCAACCTTAATGAAATCACATGATATACCACATAATCCAGCACCTGCAATGATAACTTCTATTCACAGCAGCTGTCCACAATAACCATATACCGATAGAAACCTCTTATTAGCTAAAGCCTTATTCCAACACTTCATATCCTATCAATGATAATGAAACACACAGCAAACGGTAACCATTTCTCAGATCAACCACTCATGAAACCACTTCCTTTTTGACTAATACCACATCAGATTTCCGAGCCAAACCTCGATATAAATCCTCTAACCAGCCGAAATCACATCAGCTCGCATTTACTAATGACTCCAATGATCACCTCGAATTCAACGCACCACTCTGGTGATATGATATCTCATCACCAGCCTAAGCCACAACTTGCATAATCCACGCACCAATGGTGAGCGGTCTGAACATACTCAAATCATGACAAATGGCTCAAACAAAAGAGCTGTAACTCAAATTCCTCGGTACCATCACAACACAAGGCTGGGACCCCGTCCCACATTATAGAAATAGAATACCTGGATCTACGCTGAAGGGTCTAATCTCCACGTAGCCTCGCTATAATGCGCGATCTTATCCAAACACTGTTACACATGAAGCACCTCAAGTCATCGTACTCAAAAGTAGACAGCCACGGAGAGATTAGTGTCTGAAACCAAGTAATCCATCACACCCACGGTGAAGTAAGTAATCTACACCATTCAATCCTGGAAGGACACAACCGATGCACCATTCGCCAAGCAACACCCAATAAGGACTTTCTTTAGAAATCAGTAAGCAAGGCATACAAAATAACATATGAAAAACTATTCTCAACATCACATTGTTGCGGCGTGCAACCCGATCCAAATGACATACCCATGGCGGCGTGCCACCCGATCCACACATATATCTCACATAAGAAGATGCACATCAAGCCAAATTTGCTCATTATAATAAAATACCAAGTACCGGTCGTAAGCATACTGAGTGCATACAATATCTACATATAGCGTTGTAAGCTACAGAACTCAAACACGACTTAGGTCCTTCCCCCTCAATTTCCATTATGAATCTCGATAGCACCGCACTATATGTGCCCAAAGTCTGAAAATCACAATGCCTCACAGCACCGAAACAACAACTCATAGATCTCCCTAGATCACTAACAAGCTCAATAATGATAGATTCAACCTATCCCTCAACAATACATATCGGGGCCAACCAAACCATCTCAATCTGAATACGTAGCCACATCGGCCTGCCAACGAACTCATTACCAAGAAGACTGAAGCTGCTCCGTCCACTTTTTATGACTTCTGCCAAAGCCGTACGATACGGTGCCTGACACCAAATCAATACCGAGATCCACAATCTCGCCCGGCGACATGCCAGGCCATAAGAAACGTATTTGAAAAAGAGTCTCTCAATACCGTAACTGAATCAATGGTAGAAACCTCTATACTGACATCCGTCAAAAAGACCCAATTAAGGAAAGCAATCCTTCCCAGCCGTCCGCTGATCTTTGGAATACCAACCACTCTGCTATAATATAATTCGATGCACCTCGCCACGCAACTGGTGGCATTTTCCGACATAGCCATAGCACAATAGTCTAGAATAACCTACATTGGGACAACCAGTCTGCAGCTCAACATCACATGCAAAATCTAATATACCAAGCTACACTAGGATAACATGAGAACTTTTATCTCCTTTCCGCGCCGCAGACATCGACACACTCATCTAGTCAAGAACTTTTATTGATCCCATTTAGAAGAAAAATCGTTACACACTCCATGATTCGCATACCTATCAGAAATATACTCGTCTCCAAACCACAGTAAAACCCAATAAGAACATCTCTACCAATTTCAGTTGTACAAGCTAAACTGCCAGGACTGAACCATTGTATCTAAACCAAGCTAAACAACCTGTCAGAACTCAAGAGCTTTGCTGCAAAATATCTATACGAACTCATTACCTCGAACACATACAGGGAACTAATCCTACCCTTACCATACCAATTCGGTTATTATCAAGCTAATCCGTCTATCAAATGTCTCTTTTTATTCATCACCCACTTGATATTTCTCCCTCGTTGTAGCATCACAATGCCTCAATCCAGGCCTACCACACGAGACTCGAACATAAGACCACACTGTCTAAAACCCATAGGACACCGAATACTCTCTCAATTCTTCCCAAAAATACCACGTTCCAGAATACTTTACTTGAAGAACTTCCTGCGAATCGGAATTCGTTACCATTACTTCCCAGATACTGATACATGGAATCCCATAATTAGCATAAAATACCACAAGTATTGATCTCTTCCTAATGGAAACAGAGTCTCTAGCCACATACCCTACCTTAGTCACATGATGATTACATGCAAAATCTTGAACACATTAAAACCATTCTCGAGAGTCATTCACTCTTATTCCAACTGCAGGTTACCTGACTTAACGAATCGAACCACTCATTCCTTATTAGCACTCGGACACCGTAGGATATGATCCCATTCCAATTCAACGAACATCTTTCTTTTCTACACACTGAGCATTCTTTATCAACAACAGCTCAAGACATCCTATTATTTCCTCACATCTACGAAGCACCATANAAATGACGCCACCATATTATGGTGAGATTAACTCAAATCATCTACTAGTTTATGAAAACACAGATCCTCGGATACTGAAATCCTCTACAAACCTCGCATTCATCCCCACATCAGCTGAGTCCACTCTCTGAAGCGACCCAAATTTTCAAATTACAACACGTACCTTTCAATTACACATGAGATATTCTAACAATATACATAAGAATCATACCTCTTAGGAACACTCCCCAGGAGATAACCCACATGCTTCGCTTCAATTTAGTATTTCAGCACACCTTCCACCATTATATACGTTACACAGTCATTTAGTCTTCCTGAGTCTGAACTCATACTGCCACACGTATTGCACTTAACTTCCAACTAGGAGATACGAAAATATTCTTCACGCGCCTATAACTCGGGGCTACACGACATATCACAATAGGAATCTAACACTTACCAGCTCATCTATCATTCAGTGGACTCCTTCGTCACTACCAAGTCACATAGATACATATTGCAGTACTAACATACTAATCACATGGATATTCAACTGCCATTCCGTCTAATAGGGACAATACCAAACATATAAGTTCAAAATACTTACTCACACGATCAGCACCTCAGTGCTCAATCCATAGGCAAGATCCGGCCTCAAGTCCTCCAGACTGGCCCAACATCGAACGCACGGGATCGCATCTCGCCCCTCGATCGGGGATTCACAAGCCATCAAGGCACTTACAATACTGAGCGCTCATGTGCACATATAGACGTGTGGAAGGAATTTCAAGAGTTACATCTCAAGCTGAATCAAGTACGCATGATAAGAATTCCAAGAAAGTGAAGTTCTCCTAAAGGTTCTGCAGCCTCTCGAGGATAAATATAGACGTCTCCGTACCGATCTGCGAGACTCTACTAAACCTGCTCATGACTCATGAGACCTAGTAACCTAGGCTCTGATACCAACTTGTCACGACCGAAACCTATACTGGTCGTGACGACGCCTCTCGTGAAGACAAGGCCAGCCAACTAACCCAAATCACTTCCCTTTAAAATTATTTAAACATAAAAGAATAAAGTGTTACAGCTTAACACCAATAATAATCAGGACTACAACCTCACACAACCCGAACGGGGTATCACAAGTCACGAGCATCTAAGAAGTAGGAACACTACTATAAGGCCAATATTATATATATACAAAATAAAATCTGGAAATTTAAGATAAAGTGCGGTGCCGCGAACGCTGGCGGTCACCTTGCTCAACTACCTTAGTAAGGCCTTCGGTCCGCTAATAACCTGCTACCGGGTGAGCAATACCTGAAACTGCACGCGAGCTGCAGGGAGTAAAGTGAGTACTTCCAACTGAGTGATAATAAGAGCGAATAATATCTGAGCGATAAGAAAACACGTATGAGCACTCCAAAAAGCTATAACAGACAGTACAACCCTTTGAGAAAAGTAGTAAAACTGTAACACCGAGAAAATCCTTTTGAAAAAATGCCTTTTCAACAATTGCGAAAAAAATTTCAACAAGTAGGAAATAATCAGAAATCTGCCCCTCGGGCTCAGTATCAACCTCTCAGTGCAGTATCAGCCCCGTGGGCTCCCTCCCAACTCACGAAGTACAACATCAGCCTCTCGGGCTCACTCCCAACTCACAAAGTACAACATCAGCACTCCTTAATATGTAACACCAGGGTATCTGGTTAACAAGGCAAGTAATAGCATGTATGCCAATGATATGTGAGTGCTAAAAATCATGACACGTAGTACAAACAAGAATGAATGCAAGAATGCAATGCAATGCACATGACCATTATGGCACGCAGCCTGATCCATTTGGGTACCCTACGCTCACTGGGGGTGTGTACAGACTCCGGAGGGGCTCCTACAGCCCAAGCTCTATAATACTATGGCGTGTAGTCCGATCCATGTAATGTACTACTGCGACGTGCAGTCTGATCCCTATAATATACTACTGCGGCGTGCAATCCGATCCATGCATGTATATGTATATACTGCTGCGGTGTGCAGCCCGATCCATATCTCAGTCCAGAAATGCACACATAACACTGCTGCGGTGCGCAGCCCGATCCATGCTCAGTCCAGCAATGCACATAAGCCACTTGGGCAATAGTAAAATAGCAGTTCTCAGCTCAAAATGTCAGTAAAATATCATTTAAGTTTTCAAATCTTAGAAAGAAGGCTGAGTTTGCAAAACAGTATTTAGAACCTTGGACTGAGATAAAATAATATGCAACGTAATGCAAAAACAGTGATATCAATCCCTGAAGGATTCAGATAATCGGCACGAAGCCCACAACATGGCAATCAGCCCAAATCATGATAGCATCAAGTAGTTTTCAGTCAATCACACAGTAAAATCAACAACCGGGACGGACCAAGTCACAATCCCCAACGGTGCTCTACCCCACGCTTATACCTGGCGTGCAAGTCACCACAATACATCACTATGATGTGCAAATCCGGGGTTTCAAACCCTCAGGATATCATTCACAAGTATTACTCACCTCGAACCGGTGAAATCTCTAGCTCTCGATGCCTTTGCCCCTCAAATTGGCCTCCACGTGCGTCGAATCTAACTAAAAACAGAGCGAATACATCACATTATACCAATGGGACAACACCTAACCGAAAACAATCGAAATATAGCAAAAATCTCGAAACTAGCAAAACTCGAGCCCCGGGCCCGCTTCTCAAAAAAATACGAAACTTACATTACCGGATTCCTCATCTCGCCACGAGTCCGTGCATATCAAGAACTCCCAAATCCGAGCTCAAATGACCTATCAAATCCTAATTTGATATATCAAAAACTCAAGCCCTAGTTTCTTCAATTTTAGGCTTAATCTCTTGAATTTCTAGGTGGATTTCACATTAAATACGGGATTTAAGTTCAAAAATCTTACCTCCAATCGATTCTCTTTGAATTCCTCTTCAATTCGCTCTCCCAAGCTCCAAAATCACTCAACAAATGGAGGAAAATAACATAGGCTTGCGGATGAAGTATTATTAAAAACCCTTCTGCCCAGGTGCTTTACTCTATGCGATCGCATACAGTCCATTGCGACCGCATATCACCAAAATCAATCTCCCAGAATTACCTTATGCGAACGCAACAAATCCTACGCGAATGCAATGACATCCCAAAATACTCTATGCGATCGCACACACTCTCACGCGATCGCATAGGACAATTTCTGCCAAAATTTCCGGCCAAAATTTACACTGTGCGATCGCATGACACACATTGCGATCGCATATAACAACCAATCACCCCTCAAAATTCCTTGTATGTGATCGCATGGCACTCTCTGTGATCGCATAGAGCAAATATGGTCTGCAATTTTTCTGTTGCAATTATGAAACTCCAAACCTCCCGACAGCCTTCCGAAATCACCCCGAGGCCCCCGGGACCTCAACCAAAAGCACAAATATGTTCTATTACCTTATTCAAACTTGCTCGAATCATAAAAAAACTATCATTAGCACCAAAATCCTCAAATATCATCAAATCAAGGCCTAAGTTCCTTTAAACTTTCGAAACTCACATTCGATCAAAAACCCAATCGAACGACGTCCGAATGACCTGAAAGTTTGCAGACATATCCAAAATTACCTAACGAAGCTACTGCAACTCTCGGAATTCCATTTCGACCCTCGGGTCAAAATCTCACCTATCAACCGGAAATCACCAAAATACTAACTTGCACAAAATAGGCTAACTTCTTTACCGAACCTCCAAAATCGCTTCCGATTGCGCTCCTAAGCCTTAAATCACCTCCCGGAGCTAACCAAATTACTGGAATTCACATCCGAGCCTACTAACTATATAGTCAACTTCCGGTTGAATTTTTCAAAACAAGCTTCCTTCAATGAGACTATGTGCCCCATTTCCAACTAAAACCAATTCAATTCTATTCGATCAACTCGAATACTGATATTGAAACATAGAACAACATAATATGGGGGAAACAGGGCGGTAACTCACGTAACAACGGGCCGGGTCATCACATGGAAGTTCGAGTTTTTTTACATGTGAACTTCCAGCACAATATGCTGGAATTTCATAATGTGCCGGAGTTCCAACATAATAGGCTGAAAGTTCATACACTGGTACTCTAATCTCGAGTATATTATGCTGGAACTTTTCACGTGCTGGAATTCCAACATAATGTGCTGGAAGTTCGTACACATGTGCTCCAATCTCCAGTATATTATGCTGGAACTTCCCGCGTTGCAGTAAAATAATGATTATTTTTCAATAACATTGCAAATACTAGCTATTTTTTAATTACCGGTCCGAAAGCTGGCTAGCACGTGTTGTTAGCCCAGCCTTAATGGTTAAGAAGAAATCCTGAATGTTGCTAACTATTATTGAAATTATTTTGTTTAATTTCTGACCAAAATCCTTTGTAAGTACCATATTTGGTTATTTTCGTTTAAGACTTATCTTTTTCATTCTTAATTACATGACCAATATCATTTTCTTGCAAGTATTTTATTTGGATGATCACACCACTTACTCAGCCTTACAGGCTACAAACATTTGTTGCAAATTTAAAAAGTGAGAAAACAAGTAATCATATGAAATATATAGATAAAATCTAATGAGAAATACCTAGCATTATTATTATTATTATTTTTTAAAAAAAAGCCTAGCTATCACAATGTTATCCACAAACACAAATAGCATCCGGCAACATTGGATCCTCTGCGCAAGACGCAGCAATTAATGTAAATTCATGTAATTCAAGGCACATGTCTAAACAATCATCATCAACTAAGCATCTTACAGTCTTAAGCTATATTGTTTGGAATCTCCGAAAATATCGATGAATGCATATCGAATCCTTCAAAAATAATTTATTTTTAGAGAATTCGATACAAATACAGCAGCTGTTTTGGTGAGTTCGGCTCAACATAGGTCTTAAGTGGATTTGTGCATGTCAAATGACCAATAAATTGATTCATTAAGTGGATCTCTAGCAATTGCTAAATTGAGGACAGATAGATATGTGATCATGAAATTGCTTTTAAGGAGCGACAAAGAGTCACGGTCCAAAATCCAGTAAGGATCGTGATGGCGTCGGACTCCACTGTCACGCAAGCCAACAACAAATAACTAGTGACTGCTCCTTTTAAATATTTTCTGAAATTACTTATTTTATGCGTTTTAGTAATACGTAATAAATTTCCACTAAATAAATTATGAAATATTTAACAATTTTTAAATTTCTGAATAAATCCGAAGACATCCCCAGAACCCGGTGTCACAAGTACATGAGCTATTTCTAAGAAATAATATAGTACTACATCCGTCTGGAATTCAAATGTACAGAAAGTAAATACAATACACTGGAAGAGATTATACTAGCTGCGGGTTGCCTCAAGTAATGCAACTCACCTAGTCCCAGTATCTTCCATGCTGCTACGCCCAGTAGGCCACTAGTAGTGCCTGTGCCTGTACAATAAAAATGCACAGAAGTGTAGTATGAGTACAAAAACAACATGTACTCAGTAAGTATCTCTCCTAATCTCGAAGAAGTAGAGACGAGATGGAAACTTCGACACTTATAATAGTTATATTAACGCGATGACTCACATATTTATTAAGAACAATAGTAAATTCATGTAAATTACTAAACATGTAAAAGTTCCTCTTTATTAAAAGTCTCTCGATTCAAAATACATTAATTAACAATTATCTCAAGCCGGGAGAGTAGATACTAGTATCAGCAGATATCAAAGCAAGCAATGCAAGCATGCACAACTCATGCGAGGTCTTACGACCCGATACAATAATATTTAAAATGTACACTGCCAAGGGTCAAGCGGCCCGAACGATAGAAGCATCTATTACCCCGCTCGTGAATCATACATGCGGCGGTCAAATTTAAATAAACAATCACCCTGCTCGCGTACCATACATGCGACGCAGGTACACATATAAACACATGCTCAAATGCAAATTAAGAATTTTACAGGGAGTATTCATCCCATTAGAAGCCAATTCTCTTTTAATGATTTAAGGAGTAAAGTTTAATTCTCTTAGAAATTTATTTACCAATTTGATAGGATTTCAGCAATTCATATTGTCAATAACATTACAAGTATTCCAAGCACAACATGCTTTTGGGTCCTAGACTATCCGGACAATAACATAATAGTAGCTACGCACGGACTCTCATCACCTCGTGCGTACGTAGCCCCCACAAATAGGAGCACATAATTAATTATTTTACCTATGGGGACAATTCTCTCTCACAAGGTTAGAAAGGAGACTCACCGCACTTCGAAGTTCCAAAACCGACATTTCACGCCCTTCCGAAGACTTGAATCGATACTAAATACTCCAAAACTAGCCAATGATTATACAAATTCATTAATATATGAGATACTACTCATATTAATCCAATTTATAATAATTCCTAACCCCGATCGAAATATTGATGAAAATGCCCTCAGGCCCACATGCCCAGATTTTCAAAATTTTGAAAGAATAATTTTACCCATAGCTTCACGAATTCAAATATACAATTTAATCTCAATTTTATATCCAAAATTGGGGTCAAAATTCAAGAATATCAATTTTCTAGGTTTTCCCTCAAACCCTAAGTTTCTACCTATTTTCATACTCAAATCAAAAGTAAAACCATGTATTTAGCGTCTAATGAGTGTGAACAACTTACCTTGACATAGATGGAGAAAATATCTCTTCCAAAAAGCTCCAAAATCGCCCAGCCCAAAGTGAAAATGGGAGGAAATGAGCCTAAACTCGTTTTTTTTTTTAAAAATAGCTCACTGCCTCCAGTTGTTTCGCACCTGCAGTCCATTGACCGCTTTTGCGGTCTCGCAGGTGTGGACCAATGGCCGCTTTTGCGGTCTTTCCCCAAGCCTCTTACTTCCGCATCTACGCTTCCCCTTCCGCAGGTGCGGTCCCGCATCTGTGGAAAATTGACTGCATATGCGGTCCCCAGCCTAACCGCCCATTTCCGCTTCTGCAACTAGACCACTGCCGGTGCGGTCTCTCTTCTACGGCTACATGACCGTATTTGCGGTCCCTTCACTTGCAGCCCAAAACCGCATATGTGGTTCTTGTGGCCACTTCTGCGTCTCCGCACCTGCTGTCCAATTCTCGCAGGTGCGGTTATGACAGCAACCAGCAAGTTAAGCCTTCCAAAAATTCCATTTTCGATCCATTAGCCATCCGAAATCCACCTGAGACCCTCGGGACCCAACCAATCATACCAACCAGTCCCAAAACACATTACATACTTGCTCGAGGCCTCAAATCGCACCAAACAACGCTAAAATCATGAATCGACCTCCAATACAAGCTTTATGAACTTCAAAGTTTCAAACTTCTACTTTCGATGCTTAAACCTATCAAATCACGTCCGATTGACTTCAAATTTAGCATACAGGTCATATTCGACATTGCGAACCTACTCCAACTTTGGAAATCAGATTACGACACCGATATAAAAAGTCTACTTCCGGTCAAACTTCTCAAAACCTTCAAATTCCTACCCTTAGCCAAATGGCTCCAAAATGTTCCACGGACATCCGAATTCATTTTCGATCACGCTCCCAACTCCAGAATCATCATACGGAGCTACACCAAGACCCGGAATCCCAAATGGATATCGATAATACTGAAATAAATTTCTACTCAAACTTATGAAATTTCTTCCAAAATGCTAACTTTCACATTAGTTGCCAAAACACTCCCACGTCATCTAAAATCCGACCTGGACATACGCCCAAGTCCGAAATCTTTATGCGAACTTGCTGGAACCATTGAATCCTGATTTCGAGGTCGTTTACTCAAAAATTCGATCTTAGCCAATTTTTTCAACTTAAAGCTTCTTAAATAAGATTTTCCTCTCGAAGTCAACTCCGAACATCCCGAAATTTAATTCCGACCATGCGTACAAGTCATAATAATTGAATTGAAGCTGCTCATGGTCTCGAACTACTGAACGACGTGCTAGGGCTCAAAGCGATCGGCCGGGTCATTACATCTTATCCTACTTAAACATACATTCATCCTCGAACTTGCTAGATACTGTGTTGGGGTTATCTGGAATAGCTGCTTAATACCTCGTGCACCTACCATTGGTACCACAACTCCGTTGGGTATATTAACTCAATCAAATCTAAAGATAACCTCTTTCATTTAGGCAATTAAGCCTTGGAGGCCAGTTTCAATATCCGAAATTCTCTGCCAGGCCTATTCCAACATACTCTCACCATATCAATATCTACACGCAACACCAAAACACAACTGCATACTTTAGCTAAATTTTCACCTTGCACCACTTCACTCACAGGACCACAATAGCATTCTCTGATCGAATAAATTGAAATTCCACGAATCTGATGCCTCCATTGCACCTCATGACCTACATAGTTCTTGCTCCGACTCTTACAATATCGCCAAGATGGAAAAGGTGTGTAGAAATCCATAAACAACTGTCGAACCCACAATTCATCAGGCCTATACTCCTGACAGGAACCATCACCTCATTCTGAACCAGATAAGGGTATTTTCTCCTTGATACACTTCATGCGATCAGGTTGCACTGATCCTAATTCCAATGATCTTGTCTCACCCAGTACGAACTGCATAGAAAATAGCCACCCCCGAACATGGTCAAAAGTCTCATATGATACCACAACATGCCAATAGGCTACCAATTCAAACGTGATACCACAACGTGCATGGAAAATAGCCACCCCCGAACATGGTCAAAAGTTTCAATAGGAAAACGAACTCCTGAAAGGAGATCGAATTACCCCGCTTGCGAATCATACATGCGATGCGGGTGTACAACTAATATAAGTTCCTCCCAGGAAAGGAGGAAACAAAACACATAAAACAGACACGGGGGAACTGTACTCAATGTCTCGCTGTTGCGACGTGCAACAGGATCCACACATATATTTCACATAAGAAAATATACATCGAGCTAAATTTCTCATTACAATAAAATGCCGAAAATCAGTCACTAGCATGCTAAGTGCATAATACCATCCCTGGGGAGACATATAGTGCCATAAGCTACAAACTCAAGCACAACTGAGGTGCGATATACAATCTGAATCTCAAGAGCCATTTCGATCATATAACATCATCTCTACGCGGAACCTCAACACATAAGCAATTTACCAAGCAATCTCACAACCCAAACGGCACAATGCATCATTACATGAAATAACTAACAACGGACAACACCTTAACTACTCCTCTATAAGGAGCGCATTACTGAAAACACGTTTCGCCTGATATAAAACCCATATTCATATTTAAATCCGTCCATAGACCTCAAGCTCATTTTGATCGCACCGAACAAGGCTAATAACCTTCCAAAGATCCATAAATACTCCCCTTGCTCCTCATAATGCATAAGGACAACCATCATAACTGGAGTAATCATCAACAGTCCACAACCCAATAACCGTGTGCCCTCCAGGCATCAGTTCTTAATTTAACGATATTATGACAATTTCATACTTGATTTAACTCTTCAACCGATCAAGTGGCTTCATGCCACACTAATACAATCTTTCTGTGGGCACGCTCCCACAACCTTCCGTAGCAGATAACAGATTTGTACATCCAACTCACCGGCCGCGCTAACGCTTAAAAGCGATTGAAAATCTCTAATAAGGATGCAAAGCTTTTCACAAACACTGATCTCAGGTGACACTGAAGGCAATACTTACTTTAAATATCGAGACCGCTTCCCTGCTCATCCGAGCTCGTGACTTCCCTGTCAACACCGAATAACAACCTTGATCCTCTCTTCGAATTCCATGCCACTCGCCGCATCCAACATGGCACTATACGATAGAACACGATCTTTTATCATAGATCTATAACCACAATTGGATTAATACTTCATCACATAAAACTCTTCACTTATCTCACTCCAGGAGAACCATAGCAACACACAGGTGAATTCTCGTAACCGTAGAATATGCAAATCTCTGGGTAGTGGTCTAAGCTACCACAGCCCTTTCGGAGTCCGCCTACGCATAGCAGGCTATAGCAGTAGAATACTTCTAAATAACATCAATTACAGCGATCGACCAGCCTCACACGTACCGCCACAATTCACTTGCATAACTCAATCACGCTGAAGGAACTGATTACCGCCACCAACATGCCAATTCAACTATGGCTAATCAATATATCTCCTTCCATTTTATCCTTGATTGCCTTAGAAATAATAATAACTCCATTCAACACATAAGATACTCCATCCGCACTCATCCCGAGTGACCTTGAATCACGAGACCATGTATTCTCAAATCCCAAAAACCATTTCATACTCCCCAAATGCTACACTACAAGTCAAAACATCATAGAGCCTCCTGCGTACCTCCTCATAAGTTGCTACAAAGCTTGATTCTTAACTGTATCTATAGGCTCGAAGACATTAGGCACCACACTTTACCCCTTTCAACATAAAATCCACTAGGATCGTTGTTGAGAGCCACCCGTTCCGACTTGGCCCCGAATATAATCAACTTCATAAATCTTCTAGCACATGAATACCCTTTCGACGAAGCACCAGGCAGAATCACTTCCCTTAAAACCCACATCTATACAAGGCATAAATCCTGAATCCTTCCCCAAGTCTGAACATGGGCTAATAAGGCCAATGATAACATGCCTCTACTCAAATTTTTGATTATGTTCTTTTCCTGCGACTGAAATAATCCATCAATATGCTAATAATAAAAAACCTCACAGGTAGTTAACCGGGCAATCCTCAATCATAGGCGGTGGGACTCTGCCAGTTAGCCTGAAGCCATTATTACAAAAATTCTGGAATTCACCAGGATCCTTTATCTCTTGTTGACATAACCTTGCACAATCAACCTCCAAAATTCTCGGTATCTTTCTATAAAACCCTTTTGTTATCCTCTAATTCATCAACCAAGCTCACATGACCAATCTCTTTGCCGTATAGACAATAGAACCCTTTGCAGAAGCTTCGCCAACTATACGACTGCCATCCTATTCATTAAAGATATCCCGCCTGTGGAATTTACGTGCCGACATCTTCCAACACTGCTACACGGGGTGCAATCACTATGACACTAATGGCCCCTCCTGAGTCCAAGCTCACTCTCTACCTGTACAAGTCTATTCACCCTTCATGGACATCAATTAGGTACGCGTAAACATTCTTCCAATTCAAAGTTAGGTTGTATCCTTTTTTATTTCAAGCAGCTCCTTTCCGTTATATCAAATCTCCTACCGCCTAATGTCCCATACTCCAAATTAATCTGTAGGCCCAAATCACAAATCACTAAAATTCCCAAATCACTCCAAACTCTCCCACTTTGGCAAAACTCACCCCTTTAGTCAACTACTCGACCTTTGCTTCTTATACCTGGCCTTCTAGAAATTTTAACTACCACCTGACACTCCCCACATGCCCCTTCTTGTCCTTTACTGCTAAGTTGTTGCCTTAAATAAAATCTATATTTGTGGCACTTGAACCCATAATTGCTGCTAACTTTGACCCTTTTGGAAGATCATCTTCCTTATACCATCAATATTAGAAACACTGATTCAACCCTAAACTACCGTACCCTACGATTTTTGAAAGTCACATTTTCAATACTATTTCATAATAGCTTCCCCAAAGGGGAAGTGTAGAAGATCATAACGTCGGCAAACTTACTACATTCAATTAGGACAACAATGCCTTATCATAGAAGAAACTTCACCATGCTCGCAAATACCAAGCTTCGTTACTCCACCAGCATACATCTGACCATTCTTAGTTTGATTGCCTTTTCCCTCGCCGGGGATAAAATACTGAATTCTCTAGATTATGCACTGAGTAAACCTTTCTTCAAGTCATTCACTACCCCGACACGTAGGCAATTGTACAACCACCATATCAATACTGCGAAACAATAGTTTATAGCATCATGGCAACTTGTGCCTAGCCTCAGAGCTCTCAGAAGTACCGCTACTGAGCTAAAACAAAAGAATATCCATCCTCAAGGCAATGATAATAACGCGAACAACTATATAGGGAGAAATACCCTACACTGCATCGGTAGTACAATAACAATTCTTCAATTCTCAATTTATAAGAAGCGGTTCGCGTCGCGCAACATTGAATAGGAAGGAATTAAAGGCATAAGAAGGGAAGTACTCCTAACAGTCCTGCAGATTCCCAAGGATAAGTACAGACTTCTCCGTAATGATCCGCGAGACTCTACTAGACTTGCTGATGACTCGTGAAACCCTAGGAACCTAGTGCTTTGATACCATGTTGTCACGACCCAAAATCCACTAAGGGTCGTGATAGCACCGGAATCCACTATCAGGAAAGCCAAAAACAAATAATTAGTGACTTCTCGTTTTAAATAGTTTTTGAAATCACTTCTTTTATGCGTTTAAACAATACGTAATAAATTTCCACAAAATAAATGATGAAACATTTAACAATTTTCAAATTTTTGAATAAACTCGTAGACATCCCCAGAACCCGGTGTCATAAGTGCATAAGGTATTTCTAAGAAACTATACAGTACAACATCTGTTCGGAATACAAATGGACAGAAAGTAAATACAATACATTGGAAGGGACTATACTAGATGCGGGCTGCCTCGAGTAATGCAACTCGCCTAGTCCCAATATCATCCATGCTACTACGCCCAGTACGCCACTAGTAGTACTTGTGCCTATGCAATAAAAATGCACAGAAGTATAGTATGAGTACAAAAACAACCTGTACTCAGTAAGTATCCCACTTAATCTCGAATAAGTAGAGATGAGATGACAACTTCGACACTTACTAAAGGTCCAACAATAGTAATATTAACGCGATGACTCACGGATTTATTAAGAACAACAGTAGATTCACGTAAATTACTAAACAGGTAAAAGTTCCTCTTTATTAAAAGTCTCCGAATTCAAAATCCATTAATTAACAATTATCTCAAGTTGGGAGAGAAGGTACTAGTATCAACAGATATCAAAGCAAGCAATTCAAGCATGCGTAACTCCTGCCGAGGTCGTATGACCCGATCCAACAATATTTAAAATGTGCACTATCGAGGGTCGAGCGGCCCGAACCATAGATGCATCTATTACCCTGCTCGCGAATCATACATGCGACGCGGTTAAATTTTAATAAAAAAATCACCCTGCTTGCGTACCATACATGCGATGCAGGTACACATAAAAACACCTGCTCAACGACAAATTAAGAATTTTATGGGGAATATTCATCCCATTAGAAGCCAATTCTCTTTTAATTATTTAAGGAGTAAAGTTTAATTCTCTTAAAAATTTATTTACCAATTCAATAGGATTTCAAAAATTCATACTATCAATAACATTACAAGTATTCTAAGTACAGGATGCTTTTGGGTCCTAGACTACCCAGACAATAACATAATAGTACCTACGCATGAACTCTCGTCACCTCGTGCGTATGTAGCCCCACAAATAGGAGCACATAACTAATGATTTCACCTTTGGGGACAATTCCCTCTCACAAGGCTAGAAAGGAGACTCACCTTGCTTCGAAGTTCCAAAACCGGCATTCCACGCCCTTTCGAAGACTTGAATCGATACTAAATACGCCAAAAATAGCCAATGAATATGAAAATTTATTAATATACGATAAACGACTCATATTAATCCAATTTATAGCAATTCCTTACCCTGATCGGAAAGGTGACAAAAATGCCCTCGGGACCACATGTCCGGATTTTAAAAATTTTTGAAAAATTAGTTTACCCATATCCTCACGAACTCAAATATGCAATTTATTCTCAATTTCATTCAGCTCTACATGCTTCTCACGGTGCCCCAGGTGGCCGTGATCCTCATATGCAATGTTTGGATCAGCAGCCCTACAGTACATTGCTAGCTCCTATCAGTGCACCTCCACTCTAGAGTTTTCGGGGTTGGATGTCCCAGCAATCGTGCAACAGCCGAGGGCTTGTTATACTTGTGGCAATAAGAGGCATATTGCTAGATTTTTCCCTCGAGCACCGAGCATCTCTCAAAATTAGAGTTCTCGTGCCCTGGTTCAAGCACCAAATGTTCCAGCTAGAGGTGGAGGTAGAGGTGCTAGAGGTGGAGGTAGAGGTCAGGCCGCTAGAGGTGGAGGCCAGCCAGCAGGAGACCGTCATAGTTCAGAGTGGTAGGGACCAGCCCCAATGTTATGCTTTTCCAGCTAGGCTAGAGGCTGAGGCCTCGATGCAGTTATCACACGTACTGTTTTGGTTTGTAGTAGAGATGGTTTAGTTCTATTTGATCCAAGATCTACATACTCCTATGTGTCATCTTATTTTGCCTCGTATTTAGTCATTCCTAGTGATTTGTTGAATGCTCCTGTATATGTGCCTACACCAGTGGGTGATTATGTTGTAGTGGATCGTGTCTATCGTGCATATATAGTTGTGATTTGGGTTCTTGAGACCCGAGTAGATCTGTCACTTTTGGATATGGTCGATTTTGATGTCATATTGCGGATAGACTGGTTATCACCTTACTACACTATCTTGGACTATCATACTAAGACTGTGACCTTAGCCTTATCGGGTCTACCTCATTTAGAGTAGAGAGGGACTCTTGTTCATTCCACCCGTAGGGTTATCTCATATGTAAAGGCTCGACATATTGTTGCTAAGGGATGTTTGGCCTATTTGGAGCATGTTCGTAATTCTAGTGTCGAGGTTCTTTCTATGGATTTTGTGCCTGTTGTTGGTGAGTTTCCTAAGGTATTTCTTTCAAGCCTATCGGGGATGCCACTTGACAGTGATATTGACTTTTGCATTGGTTTGGCTCCGGGCACTCACAATATTTCTATTCCGCCATATCGTATGACCCTGCCAGAGTTGAAATTGAAGGAGCAGCTACAAGAATTGCTTGATAAGGGCTTTATTAGACCTAGTGTTTCACCCCGAGGTGCACCGGTGTTGTTTGTGAAGAAGAAGGATGGGTCGATGAGGATGTGTATAGATTATCAGTAGTTGAACAAGGTCACAATCAAGAATAAGTACCTATTGCCGAGGAGTGATTATTTGTTTGACTAGCTTCGGGGTGCCAAGGTATTCTCGAAGATTGATTTGAGATCTAGCTACCATCAGTTGAGGATTAGGGCATCTGATGTCCCTAAGACAGCTTTCTATACTCGGTACGGGCATTATGAGTTCTTGGTGATGTCATTCGGGTTGACAAGTGCCGCAGTAGCTTTTATATATTTGATGAACTGAGTGTTCAAGACTTAATTGGATTCCTTCGTGATAGTCTTCATTAATGATATTTTGACCTATTCCCGCAGCCGAGAGGAGCATGAGAAGTATCGTCGAGCCCTTCTCTATACTTTGAGGGACAGTCAGTTATATGCTAAGTTTTTGAAATGTGAATTCTGGTTGAGTTCAGTTGCATTCTTTGGTCATGTTGTATCAGCAGAGGGTACTCAGGTGGACCCGAAGAAGATAGAGACAGTTAAGGACTGGCCTAGACCCGCATCAGCTATAGAGATCTGGAATTTCTTGGGTTTGGCGGGCTACTACCATCGGTTCTTGGAGGGATTCTCATCTATAGCATCCCCGATGACCAGGTTAACCCAAAAGGGTGCCTAGTTCAGGTGGTCGGACGAGTGTGAGGTGAGCTTTCAGAAGCTCAAGACAGCTTTGACTACGACGCCGGTGTTGGTATTGCCTACAGGTTCAGGGCCATATACAATTTATTATGATGTATCCTGTATTAGACTTGGTACGGTATTGATGCAGGATGGCAAGGTCATTGCGTATTCTTGACGAGAAGAATTAGCTAGTTCATGATTTGGAGCTAGCAGCCATTGTTCACGTTCTAAAGATTAGGAGGTACTACTTATATGGCATGTCATGTGAGGTCTTTACAGATCACAATAGTCTGCAGTACTTGTTCAGGCAAAAGGAGCTAAATTTGAGGTAGAGATGGTAGTCCGAGCTATTAAAAGACTATGATATCATCATCTTATATCATCAGGGGAAGGCCAATGTAGTGGCCGATGCTTTGAATAGAAAGTCAGCCAGTACGGGCAGTCTTGCGTATATTCTGGTCAGTTAGAGATCGCTTGCTTTGGATGTTCAGGCTTTGGCCAATTAGTTTGTGAGGATGGATATTTCTGAGCCCAGTCATGTTTTAGCTTGTATAGTCGCTCGTTCTTCATTATTTGAATGTATCAGAGATCGGCAATATGAGGACCCTCATTTGTGTGTCCTTAGAGACACAGTGCATCATAGAGGTGCCAAAAAGGTTACAATTGGGAATGATAGAGTTTTGAGGATGCAGAGTCGAGTATGAGTGCCTAATATGGATGGGCTTCGAGAGTTGATTCTAGAGGAGGCCCATAGTTCCCGATACTCTATTCAGTAGGTAAAGTACGAGCATCATAGATCTGGTGGTTTGTTTCAGAGGATTGAGATTCCCGAGTGGAAGTGAGAGAGTATCACTATGGACTTTGTTATTTGACTCACATAGACTCAGAGGATGTTCGATGCAGTATGGGTTATTGTTGATAGGCTGACTAAGTTAGCGCATTTCATTCCTGTGGCAGTTTTCTATTCTTCTGAGCGGTTGGTCGAGATATATATTCAGGAGATATGTTCGTCTTCATGGTGTGCCCGTGTCTATCATTTCTGACCGGGGTATGAAGTTTATCTCACATTTCTGGAGGGTAGTTCACCGTGAGTTGGGCACACGGGTCGAGTTGAGCATAATATTTCATCCTCAAACAGACAAACAGTCTGAGCATACTATTCAGATTTTGGAGGATATGCTCCGAGCATTTGTTATTGACTTTGGAGGTTCTTGGGATCAGTATTACCAAAGTTTTCCGACAACAACAACTACCAGTCGATCATCTAGATGACTCCTTATAAAACTTTATATGGTAGGCGGTGTTGGTCAGCGATTGGGTGGTTTGAGCTGGGAGAGGCTAGGTTGTCGGGTACGGATCCTGTACAGGATGCCTTGGACAAAGTTAAGATCATTCAGGATAGGCTTCGTACAGCTCAGTCCAGGAAAAGGAGTTATGCCGACCGTAAGGTTCGTGATGTGGCATTCATGGTTGGAGAGCTGGTATTGCTTCGAGTGTCCCCCATGAAGGGGCGTGATGAGATTTGGGAAGAAGGGCAAGATAAGCCCTAGATTCATTGGTCCTTTTGAGATTCTTGATCGAGTGGGAGAGGTGGCTTACAGATTTACGTTGCTGCCAAGTTTATCAGCCGTGCACCCGGTGTTTCATGTGTCCATACTTCAAAAGTATCACATCAATCTATCACATGTGTTAGAATTTAACACTATCCAATTGGACAACAATTTGACAAACGAGGAGAAGACGGTGCCCATTATGGACCGGCAAGTTCGTCAGTTGAGATCGAAGAGTTATCCTTCTGTTTATGTTCAGTGGAGAGGTTAGCCCGCTGAGGTAGGTACCTGAGAGTCCGAGTCAGATATGCGGACCCAATATCCCCATCTTTTCCCCGACTCAGGTACTTCTTTTCGATGTTCGTTCGTTGATGAACAGTTGTTTTAGTGGTGGAGAATGTGGTGACTCAAAAGTTCATCACTTTTTTAAAAGTCAATTTTATGTTTTGAGGGCTTGAAAACCTCCTCTTGTCGCACCTCGATTTGTGTGCGCAGTCCGGGCGTATATCCGGAATGCTTTTCTGTGAAAAATTAGAGAAAAATGCTAATTTTGCCTTTAAAATTGAATTTAAGTTGGCTTTAGTTAATATTTTTGGTAAACGGATCTGGACCCATGATTCGATGCTCCCAGAGGATCCGTAGGAAAATATGTCTCGAGTGTATGCTCGGAATTGAATTTCGAGGTTCCAAGCCAGAGAAATGAATTTTTGAAGAAAATTGTTTTGCTGAAATTATAAGAGTTTTCAAAAAATTAGATATGTTTGAATTTGATGGTAGCCCGTATTTTTGTTTCAGATGCCGGTACAGGTGTAATACGGTATTTAAGTTGTGCCTGTAAAATTTGGCAAGAAATGGAACTCATATGACATGAATCGGACCCTCAGTTGTGAGAATAGAACTTTAAGAGTTCTTGAGATTTCTCTTTGATTTTGACACTAAACTTGAAGTTCTAGGTGTTGTTTTGGCGATTTGATCATACGAGTAAGTCAGTATGATATTTTAGGGGTGGTATGCATGTTTGGTTTACAACCTCAAGGGCTCGGCTGAGTTTCGGATGGGGTTTGGGATGTTTGAGACTTAGAATTTCTACTGTCATAGCTGTTAGTGGTGCTCAGATATTTGTTCATTGCGTTCGCATTACCCCAGTCATGAATGCGTAGAGTTAAATAGTTGGGGGTCGTTTTACGCTATGCGATCACACCCTTCCATCTGCGAATGCGAAGTGTAAATGGGCCTGGGAGAGGGGAGCACAGTCCTCTATGCGAACGCGGCCTTGCAACCGCAAACGTGAAGGCATGAGGAGCTAAAGATCTATGAATGCGGGCTATCCAGTACGAACACGAAGGCCATTTGGGCCAGACCCATCACGAACGCGGCAGGCCCATCGTGAGCGCGATGATGGCCTGCCTAGTTATACAAAAATAATTTTAAAAATGGGTAGAACCCATTTCTTCATATTTTTCGAACTACTAAGACCTAAAGGCAATTTTATTCACACAAATTCATCCCCAAAGTATTGGTAAACAATTCTAAATTCTACTCATTCAATTACCCAATATTTTTCATCACTTTTAAATAAAAAATCAAGAATTTTCATGGCAGAAATTGGAAATTTGGGTAGAGTTAGGGCTTTTTGAATAATTGGAATTTAGACCTCGTTTCGGGGTCGGATTTCAAAATTAATTGCATGTTCGGGCTTGTGGGTGAATGGGTTATCGGGTTTTGGTCCGAACCTCAAGTTTTGACCAAGTAGGCATGGGGTCAATTTTGACTTTTTGGGAAAAATGATAGAAAACCTATAATTAAGCATTTGAGTCGAATTATTTAGCATTTGTTGATGTTGTTAAATTAATTTGGGTTAGATACCAGTAAACTGGAGGCAAATTCTAAAGGGTAAGCGGTGCTTAAGTTTGGTCGTGGAATTTGAGGTAAGTGTTTGGTCTAACCTTAGCTTGAGGGAATAGGAGTTGTGGTCTTATTTTCTATGTGTTAATTGTTGTGTACGACATATAAATGTGGTGACGAGTATCTATACGTTGGTATCAAGCATGCCCATGAGTCTTATACTATGTTTGTTGTGACTTCGTTATGTATCGTCCATGCTTAATATTATGATTTTCAATATTGAACAAGGCTTATGGAAGTATTCTTGGTAATTGACCATTGTTGAGCATTGGCTCAAGTTGAGATTATGTTGTGAAGTGATTATGGAAACGAGAAGAGATAAGTGTTGATTCACTTGCTGGAATGTTATTGTTTATTATATTATTTTCCTTGCCGGGATGTTATTGCTTATGGTATTGTTTCCCTTGACGGGATATTATTATTATACTATTGCTCCCTTGACGGGATTCTATTGTGATTTTATTGATTCCCTTGCCCGAATTGTTTTGTAGTTGTTGCTTGGGTAAGGAAGAGTGTAAAGCACGAAGGGTGATGCCGTGCTTGATATTTGTGAGTGAGTGTTAATGCACGAAGAGTGATGCCGTGCCGATATTGTTAATGTAAAAGCACGAAGGGTGATGTCGTGCCATGATATGAGTGATAATGCACGAAGGATAATGTCGTGCCATGATTATGTGAGGTAAAAGCACGAAGGGTAATGCCGTATCGAATCTATTGATTCTTATGGTGAGAACGAGAGTAAAAGCACGAATGGTGATGTCGTGCACTTGTTCATGTTTCCCTTATTCTTGTTGATATGATACTATGATGTTCTTTATGCATCTCTACTGATGTTTTTTAGTACTAGACGTAGACATGTGATTTTTGACCTCTACAATATTTTATATATTTTAGCATGTAAATATTTAGTTTAGGCCTAATATAGTTTTTTCAACTAATTATGACTCTTTTACTTTATTTTGTCACAAAAAAATAGAAATTACAATAATATTTTCTTTATTTAGCTAATTAACATTTTTATCTAGTTACTTTTAATTTATATACTTTACATAAAATTTAAAAAATACAAAAATAGTTCCACTTTATTTTTAGGAATATTATTTTTATTTTTTGCGCTAATTTTAATCTAATTCCATTTTTATCTTTAGTATGATATTTGAAAAATACCAAAAAAATAGGTTTGTTTTAATGGTTAGTCTTATTTTAAAGTTATTTTATTTAAGTATGATTACTTAGTAAATGAGGTAGTATTTCATTCTTATTCAAAGAGAAAGAATACAATTAGGCTTAAATAACCTATTTTCTAGGCCTAATTTTCAGATCTAGCCCAAATTCCCAAGACCAAAATTCCTAGACCCATACCTTTTAACCTAACAAAACTCTATAAAAAAGCTAACAAAAGAGACCTTAGACCCAACAGACCTATACACTCAAAAAAGACTAGATCCGCCGATTACACAATAGAACCCTACCCCCATCGATTATTCCCTTCTTCTTCAACAAGGAGCAGCACCCATAAACAAAAAATCCCCTCCTTCAGCTACCTTCTTCCTCTAACAACATAGACAAACCACGACTCCTCAATTTATGAGAATCAGCAAAGCAGACACATAAAAACAAGAAAAACAAAACAAATCTCGGAGAATTACCTCCCCCCTCTCCCCCTAGTTTGGCGCTCGTCGGATTCTATCTCGTTGGCGAGCTGGAAAATTCGGCGGGGCTTTGCAATGGCCATGACTGCCTCCTGCGCCTAACCGTTATTCCTGTCCTTTCTTCCCCTTCTACTGTCACTATTTTGCTGGATTTGCACCATCAACGTCGAATGAATAGAAAATCGGTAATAGTCGTCGAAACTGCTGGAATCTGCTTCTGCAGAGTTGTATCAAAATTGAGATGTTGATGTCGTTTGAGGTCGTAGTTCGATATTTTCGGGCAGAATCGAGGTTCAGATGTGGTCTTTGTTAACGGTTCTCTTCGTGTTTAGCTTCGTCGGCCTGATTTTCTTTGTAAACGGGCAGGAGGCTCTTTGATAAGTTGAAAGCTACAAAAGGTCAATTTCTTGTTTTCCAGTTTTTGTATTCCAATTCATATTATACTTTCCATAAGGTTGAAATTTTGTGTTATATATCTTCTCTGCTTATAGATTGATCTATGATTGTCTTACTGTTTCATTTGTTATTGTTGACGGATGTTCTAGCCTAAATTGCTTACTGTCTTTTAGTTTTTTTTAGTTAGCATGTGGTGGTGGCCTGCCTTGAGTTGTTCAAATTGGATTGTCACGACCCAAAATTCACTAAGGGTCGTGGTGGTGCCGGATACCGCTGTCAGGCAAGCAAACCAAGAATGCATAATTAAATTTCCAGTTTTCGTACTTGCGGAAAACGTTTTTCTTATATGAAGAATGTTAAAAAAATAAAGATTTTACAAAAAAAAAATGAACTTAAAGTCAATAAAGGACTTAATACTGAATAATCCAAAATCCTCCTAGAACCCGGTGTCACAAGTGCATGAGCACTACTGATAGGAAAAATAAAATACAACATCCGTTCGAAATACAGTGGGCAGGAAATAAATACAAAGTGCTGAAAGGGACTACACTAGCTGCGGGTCGCCTCGAATAATGCAACTCACCAAGTCCCAGAATCATCCGCGCAGCTACGCCCCGTAGGTTGCTAGAGGTACATATACCTTTGCAACAAAAATGCACAGAAGTATAGTATGAGTACGTAATCAACGTGTACTCAATGAGTATCCCATTAATCTCGAATAAGTAGAGACGAGATGGTCAACTTCGACACTTACTAGGGGTCCAATGATAGTGTAATAAAAATGTGGGAAAACATGGATTTTATAGCAGTTCTATCTCGCAACGCGGAAAAATAGGTAAACACCTTTAACAAATAATCAAGGAATTTCAAGTTTACTTTTTATTATCTTATCAATTTATATCAAGCCACGAATGGCAAATTTCACGTTTAAAATTCTCAATAGACAAATAACATGCGCAAATCACATTGAGGCGATGGCCCGATCGACCAGAAATGTAAACTGTGCATTGCTGAGGGTCGAACGGCACGAACCATAGATGCATCTATTACCCCGCTCGCGAATTATCCATGCGATGCGGTCAACATAAAACAAACAATCACCCTACTCGCGAATCATCCATGCTACGCAGGTACACATAAGATACACAATCACCCTGCTCGCGAATCATCCATGCGACGCAGGTACACATGATACACATGCTCAAATAGCCAATTAGAATTTTATCGGGGAATAATTATCCAAATAAAATCAATTCTCCTTTAACAATTTTTAAGAAATGAAGTTTAATCCTTTTAGTAATCCCCTTACTAATTCAATGTGATTTAAGCAATTCAAGCTACCGATGGGTTCATAAATAATTCAAGTATAACATGCTTTTGGGTCCTAACTACCCGGACAATAGCATAATAGTAGCTACGCACGGACTCTCGTCATGTAGCCCCCACAAATAGGAGCACATAATCAATTATTTCACCTATGGGGACAATTCCCTCTTACAAGGTTGGAAAGGAGACTCACCTCGCTCCGCAGGTCCATACCCAGCATTCCACACCCTTCCGAAGACTCGAATCGATGCACAACACACCAAAACTAGCCAACAATTATTTTAATCTATTAATATATGCTAAGGCATTCATTATAATCCATTTTGTAGCAATTCCTAACCCCGATTAAAAAGTTGACAAAAATGCCCTCGGGCCCTCGTGCCCGAAAATCGAAATTTTTCGAAGATAAAGATTACCCATGAACTCACGAACTCAATTATATGATTTTCTCTTAATTTCATCCCCAAAATCGCGGCTAAATTCCAAGATTACTAATTTTCTTGGTTTTCCACCAAAACCTTAAATTCATACTAATTTCAGTGCTCAAATCCATACATAGTTGATGTATTTAACTTAAAATAGGTGGGCATTTGCAATCCAAAACCGCATATGCGGTTATGACAACAACCAGCAAGCCTCAGCCTTCCAAAATTTCTATTTTTGATCTGTTAACCACATGGAATCCACCCAAGGCCCCCGAAACCCCAACCAATCATACCAACCAATCCCAAAACGCATTACAGACTTACTCAAGGCCTCAAATCACATCAAACAACATGAAAGTCATGAATTACACCCCAATTCAAGCTTTACGAACTTTAGAACTTCAAACTTCTATTGCCGATGTTTAAACCTATCAAATCACGTCCGATTGACCTCAAATTTTGCGCACACATATTCGACATTATAGACCTACTCCAACATTTAGAATCGAAATCCGACCCCGATATCAAAAAATAAAACTCTCGGTCAAACTTCTCAAGAACCTCCAAATTTCTATCTTTAGCCTAATGGCTTCAAAATGACCTACGGACCTCCGAATTCACTTCTGATCACGCTCCCAAATCCATAATTACCATACGGAGCTATTCCCAGACTCGTAATCCCAATGGACATGGATAACACTGAAACGCACTTCAAGTCAAACTTAAGAAATTTCTTCCAAAATGCTAACTTCCACAATAGGCGCCAAAACGCTCCCGGGTTATCCAAAACCCAATCCGGCATATGCCCAAGTCCAAAATCATCATACGAACCTGCTGGAACCATCAGATCCCGATTCTGAGGTTGTTTACGCAAAATTCTAATCTTAGCCATTTTCCCCAACTTAAGGCTTCTGAAATGAGAAATTTCATTCAAATTTAAATCTGATCTTCCTGAATTTCAATTTCGACAATACGCACAAGTCAATATACCTGAAATAAAGCTGCTCATGGCCTCAAACTGCTGAATAATATGCTAGTGCCCAAAACGACCGGTTAGGTCATTACAATCTCTCTCACTTAAGCATACGTTCGTCCTCGAACGTGCTGGGAACTACACTGGAGTGGTCTGAATCACTGTTTAACTTCTCATGCACCTTCCCGTGCTATCACAACTCAGTTGAGCATATTAGCTCGATCAATTCCGAAGATATTCTCTGTTACACAAGTAGATACGCCTTAAGGCCCAATTCCAACATCCGGAACTCAATGCTAGGCCTGTTTCCAACATGCGCTTATCATATCAATAACTACACGCTGCACCCAGATATGACTGCAAACTTTGCTGAATTCACAACTTGCACCACTTTACTCATAGGATCACCATAACTTTCTCTATCAATAAATCAAAATTCCTCGAATCTGAGGCTCCCATTTCACCTCATGACCTATATAGGTTTAGCTCTAATTCTTACTATAACACCACAACGGAATAGATGTGCTGAAATTTATAACCAACTACCGGGTCAACAGTAATTAGGTCTATACCCCTTACAAAACCATCACCTCATTTAGGACCAAATAATGGCCTCATCTCTATAATATACTTCATATACTCAGATTGCACTGATCCTAAATCCAAAAATCTCGTCTCACCCAGTGCGAACTGCTCAGGCAATAAGCCACACCATACATAGTCAAAAGTGTCATATGATGCCACAATGTGCCAATAGGCCACCAATTAGAATGTGATACAAAAGGAAACGAACTCTAAAAAGGAGATCTAATTATACCGCTCGCGAATCATACATGCGACGCGAGCAACATGCTAAACGGACACCCCGCTCGTGAACCATACATGTGATGCGGGCTCACAGCTAGAATGAGCTTCCTTCAGAAAATGGGAAACAAAACACACAAAGGCAATTAAGGGAACTGTACTGAACATCACACTGCTGCGGCGTGCAACCCGATCCAAATAATGTACCCATGGCGGCGTGCCACCCGATCCACACATAGAACTCCCATAAGGAGATGTATGTCGAGCTAAATCACTCATTACAATGAAATACCATATATCGGTCATAAAAGCACTAAGTGTATAATACCATTCCCCGGGGAGACATATAACGCTATGATTTACAAACTTGGGCACAGCTGAGGTGCGATACAAGATCTAAATCTCAAGAGCCATTCTGCTCATATATATCATCGCCACGTGGAACCTCAACACATAAGAAATTTACCAATCAGTCTCACAACTCATAAGGCGCAATGCATCATTATCTGGAATAGATGACGACAAAATAACACCCCGACTATTTCTTCCATAAGGAACACAACTGGCCTGATATAAAGCCCTGATCCCATCTAAATCAACCCACTGATCTCAAGTTATTTTCTGATTGCACCAACTAGGCTAATAACCTTTCGAAGGTCCATAGTAACTCCCCTTTCCTCATAACACGTAAGAACAATCATCATAACCGGAGCAACCTCTTCAGTTCATAACCCGATAAACAAAGTGCCCTCCAGGCCTAAATTCTCAAATTAATGATGCTACCACAATCCTCACACTTGGTTTAAATCTTTAGTCAATCAAGTGACTACATGTCACACTTACACAATCTTACCGTGGGACACGCTCCCATAATCTTCTGAAATAAATAATGGGTCCGCACATCTAAACCATCGGCCGCACTAACGCTGAAAAGCGATCAAGAATCCTTAACTAGGATGCAAAGCATCTGTCACAACAGATCGATCTCAGATGACGCTGAATACAATACCAATTTACTTTAAGCACTTCACCCATTTCTTGCTCATCCGAGCTCGTGATATCCTTACCAACAGTAAACTGCAACCTCGATCCTCACTTCGAATTTCCATGCTACTCACTGCACCCAATGTACCAATATGCGATAGAACACGATTTTCATCGTAACTCCGAAATCATTAATATTTTAACACTTCATCATATAAGAACTTTTCACTTAACTCACTTCAGGAGAATCATAGCAACACACAGGTAAATTCCCATAACCGTAGGATATGAAAATCTCTAAGTAGTGGTCCAAGCCACCATAGCCCTTCCAGAATCCGCTTCCACTTAACCAGCCATGATAGAAGAATGCTTCTGAATAACATCAATTATAGTGGCTAACAGGCCTCGTACATACCGCCACAAATCACTTGCATAACTTAATCACGCTGAAAGAGCTAATCTCTACCGCCAATATGCCAACTAAATTATGGCTAACCAATCTATCTTCTTTCGATCCACCCCAATTACCTTAGAAATAATACTAATTCCATCCAACACATAACATACTCCACCTGCACCCATCTCAAGTGACCTTGAATCACGAGACCCTGCTGTCTGAATTCCACGAACTGGTTCATATCTCTCAAATGTTATACTGCAAGTTAACATATCCTAGAACATTCTAGGCACCTTCTCATAAGCTGCTACCAAGCTTGGTTCACAACCATACCTATAGGCTCGAAATCATTAAGCACCACACTTTACCCCTTTTTTATCCCATTAGGACTGTTGGTGAGAGCCATCCGATCTGACATGGCCCCGAATATAATCAACTCCATGAGTCTTCCATCACATGAATACCCCCTTGGCGAAGAACCCGCTGAATCACTTCCTTGGAACTTGCATCTATACAAAGCAAAATCCTGCATCTTTCCCCATGTCTGAACAGGGGCCAATAAAGCCAACGATAGCCTATCATTAATAATTCCTTTGCTCTGATTACCACTTATGGTCTTTTCCTGTGGCTGAAATAGCCCATCGATATGCTAATAACTAGAAATCTCGCAAGAAGTTAACCATGCAACCCAATCATAAGCGGTGGGACTCTCCCACTTAGCTTGAAGACATTATTCCACAACTCTGGGATTCGCCAAGATTCTCTAGCTTTCATCGACATAACCTTGCGCGATCAACCGCATAAATTCTCGGATTCCTTCCCCAAAGCCCTATTCTTGTATACTCTGATTCACCTAATGATTTTGCACGACCGATCTCTTTGCTACATAATCGGTAAAATTCTTCGCAGAAGCCTCACCAACCATGTGACTGCTAAGCTGCTCACTTGGGTAACCCGCCTATAGAAGGCTCTCCCCGGCATCTTCCCATATTGCTGCACAAGGTACAATTATTATGACATCAATAACCCATCCCGAATCCAAGCTCACTCTCTAGCTGTACCAATCCATTTACCCCTTGTGGACATCAATTAAATGTGCGGCAACACCTTTAAAATTCCGAGTTATGCTACATCCTTCTTCATTCCAAGCAGCTCCTTTCCATCATACCAAATCTCCTGCCGCATAACAACCCATACTTCGAATTAAACCTACAGACTTCAATTGCCCGTCGCTAAAATCCCAGATCATTCCAAACTATCCTTAGGCGCATAGCCATCCTACTACTAAGCCCTATACAGCTCCGCCACTCTCCTACTTTGGGCAAACTCGCTCCTTTAATCAACTGCACTATCTATGCTTCTTATACCTGGCCCTTTAGAAGTTCAAAACTCCGCCTGACACTCCCCATATGTTTCCTCATCTTTTGTTGCTCAGTTGTTGCCTTAATAAAATGTATCTTCCTGGAACTTGAATCCACAATTTGTTACTAACTTTAAACTTTTCCGAAGGTCATCTTTCTAGAACCGTCTACATTTGAAATACTAATTCAATCCTAAACCACCACATCCTGTGATGCCTGTTGATTGTATCTCTGATACTATTTCACAATATCTTGCCCCAAGGGCGAGTTGTAGAGGATCATAACACCGATAAACTTAATACGTCCAATCAGCACAACAACACCCCAATATAGAGGAGAACTCCACCACGTTTGCAATTACCATGTTTCATTACTTCCACCAGTCCACATCTGACCATCCCTAGTTCTATTGTCTTTCCCCTCCCAGGAATAAAATACTAAATCTCTTGATTATGCACTGAGTAAATTTCCCTTCAAGTCATTCACTGCCCCGACGCGTGGGCAAACATCCTACCATCACACCAATACTGCGGAATAATCGCTCATAAGCATTGCAGCAACCTATTCCTAGACTCAAGGATCTACCGAGTACCACTACTGAGCTTAAAACAATAAAATACCCTTTCAACTAGGTGATCATAATAGTCCAATCAACTATACTTGGAGAAACATCCCGCACCACATTCGTAGTGCCATTACAATTCTTCAATTCTCGATTTATAACAAGCACTTCGCGTCGCATAAGATTAAGTAGAAAAGAAACAAAGGCATAAGGCTCACAGGAATCAACATGATAAGGATCTAGAAGGAAAGTACTCTTAACAGTCCTGCAGCCTCCCGAGGATAAGTACAGACATATCTGTACCGATCCGCGAGACTCTATAAGACTTGCTCATGACTCATGAGACCCTAGGAACCTAGTGCTCTGATACCATGTTGTCACAACCCAAAATCCACTAAGGGTCGTGGTGGCGCCGAACACCGCTGTCAGGCATGCGGAAAACGTTTTTCTTATAACCAAGAATGGATAATTAAATTTCCAATTTTGGTACTTGCGAAAAACGTTTTTCTTATACGAAGAATGTTAAACAATAAAGATTTTACAAAAAAAATGAACTTAAAGTCAATAAAGGACTTAATACTCAATAATCCAAAATCCTCCCAGAACCCGGAGTCACAAGTGCATGAGCATCTACGGATAGGGAAAATAAAATACAACCTCCGTCCGAAAAACAATGGACAGGAAATAAATTCAAAGTGCTGAAAGGGACTACACTAGCTGCAGGTTGCCTCGAATAATGCAACTCACCAAGACCCAGAAACATCCGCGCTTATACGCCCAGTAGGCTGCTAGAGGTACATATACCTGTGCAACAAAAATGTATAGAAGTGTAGTATGAGTACATAATCAACGTGTACTCAAGTAGTATCCTATCTAATCTCGAAGAAGTAGAGACGAGATGGTCAACTTCGACACTTACTAGAGGTCCAATGATAGTGTAATAAAAATGTAGGGAAAACATGGATTTTATAGCAGTTCTATCTCGCAAGGCAGAAAAACAGGTAAACACCTTTAACAAATAATCAGGCATTTTCAAGTTTACTTTTTACTATCTTTTTAATTTATATCAAGCCATGAAGGGCAAATTTCAAGTTTAAAATTCTCAAGCGACAAATAACATGCGCAAATCACAGCGAGGCGACGACCCGATCCAACAAAAATATAAAATGTGCACTACCGAGGTTCGAACCACACGAACCATAAATGAATGTATTACCCCGCTTGCGAATCATCCATGTGACCCGGTCAACATAAAATAAACAATCACCCTACTCGTGAATCATCCATGCGACGCAGGTTCACATAAGATACACAATCACCCTGCTCGCGAATCATCTATGTGACGCAGGTACACATAATACACATGCTCAAATAGCCAATTAGAATTTTATCGAGGAATAATTATCCAAATAAAATCAATTCTCCTTTAACAATTTTTAAGAAATGAAGTTTAATCCTTTTAGTAATCCCCTTACTAATTCAATGTGATTTAAACAATTCAAGCTACCGATGTGTTCATAAATAATTCAAGTATAACATGCTTTTAGGTCCTAACTACCCATCGCATAATAGTAGCTACGCATGGACTCTCGTCACCTCGTGCGTACGTAGCCCCCACAAATAGGAGCACATAATCAATTATTTCACCTATGCGGACAATTCCCTCTTACAAGGTTAGAAAGGAGACTCACCTCATTTCGCAGGTCCATAACCGGCATTTCACGCCCTTCCGAAGACTCGAATCAATGCACAACGCTCCAAAACTAGCCAACAATTGTGTAAATCCATTAATATATGCTAAGGTACTCATTTTAATCCATTTTATAGCAATTTCTAACCCCGATCGAAAAGTTGACAAAAATGCCCTCAGGCCCACGTGCCCGAAATTCAAAATTTTTTGAAGATAAAGATTACCCATGAACTCACGAACTCAATTGTATGATTTTCTCTTAATTTCATCCCCAAAGTCGTGGCTCAATTCCAAGTTTACTAATTTTCTTGGTTTTCCACCAAAACCTCAAATTCAAACTAATTTCAATGCTCAAATCCATACATAGTTGATGTATTTAACTTAAAATAGGTGGGCATAACTTACCTTAACGTTGATGACAAAAATCTCCTCTTGAAGCTCCCCAAAAAATCGCCCATGCCAAGTGAAAAATGGAAGAGAAATGACCATCTCCCGATTTTTAAAAGAACTCACTGCCCCAGTGATTTCCACTTCTGCGAAAGAAATTCTGTTTCCGCGCTCCCGCTTTTGCGGACCATCAGTTGCTTCTTCGACTTCCACTAGGCAGCCCATTTTTGCTTCTGCGTTCCCCTTCCCGCAGATGCGGTCACGCTTCTGCGGAACCTTGACCGCATCTGCGGTCCACGAGCCCCTGGCAAAATCCGCTTTTGCGAGTCCTCTATCGCACGTGCGGTTCCGCATCTGCGGTCCTTCCTATTCAAGCCCAATACTGCTTCTACGGTTGAATTGCCGCATCTGCAGTAACACATTTATGATCCAAAACCGCATATGCGGTTATGACGACAACCAATAAGCTTCAGCCTTCCAAAATTTCCATTTTCGATCCCTTAACCACCCGGAATCCACCCGAGGCCCCCGGGACCCCAACCAATCATACCATCCAGTCCCAAAGTACATTACGGACTTCGTCGAGGCCTCAAATCACATCAAACAACACGAAAGTCACGAATTACACCCAATTCAAGCTTTATGAACTCTAGAACTTCAAACTTCTATTTCCGATGTTTAAACCTATCAAATCACGTCCGATTGACCTTAAATTTTTCGCACAAGTCATATTCAACATTATAGACCTACTCCAACTTTCGGAATTGGAATCCAACCTCGATATCAAAAAGTCAAACTCTCGGTCAAACTTCTCAAGAGCCTCCAAATTTCTATCTTTAGCCAAATCGCTTCAAAATGACCTATGGACCTCCGAATTCACTTCCGATCGTGGTCCCAACTCCAGAATTACCGTACGGAGCTATTCCTAGACTCAAAATCCCAACGGACATCGATAAAACTGAAATGCACTTCAAGTCAAACTTAAGAAATTTCTTTCAAAATGTTAACTTCCACAATAGGTTCCAAAACGCTCCCGGGTTATCCAAAACCCAATCCAGCATACGCCCAAGTCCGAAAGCATCATAAGAACCTACTAGAACCTTCAGATCCTGATTTTGAGTTTGTTTACTCAATATTCCAATCTTAGCCATTTTCCCCAACTTAAGGCTTCTAAAATGAGAATTTTCATTCAAATTTAATTCCGATCTTCCTGAATTTCACTTTCGACAATACGCACAAGTCAATATACCTGAAATGAAGCTTCTCATGGCCTCAGACTACTGAATAATATGCTAGTGCCCAAAACGACCGATCGGGTCGTTACATGGATGGTTATGTCCGTTTTGATTTTACCTTCACTTTGGATGATTGTGTACGTTCCATTCCTTCTAAATGGGAGTTGATTTGCTTTCTTGGTTGTAAAAGCAAAAGGGTTTTATGTATGTAAACCCAAGTCAAGAATAGGTTAAATTACCCAATACTCCTACTAGTTCTCGTGCTACTTTGGACGGTTCTGTGTTTGGATATGTAAAAGGGAGTATAGTGTTGTACAGTGACTTTGGAAACTACTATAGAAATGGATATAATACACTAATATGAGATTATTTTCACATCAAGACATTGAGTGCCAATGATTTTTCAATATCAGATTTGTGAAGTTGACTCCAAGATGCACTTCCTATTGCATTTCCTTGTTTCTATTCCTTCTATGAATTTGAGATTTCATTGTGTGGGTTATGTTCGTCGAATTATTATGTTAAAAAGAATATTTTTTATTCAGATGTTTTTATTGTATCAATGTAGTTAAGACGAACTGAGTAACTGCAACATTTTTGATAAATAAGTCTGCACCTGAAGATATTTAGAAAGACAATGGATCACAAATCATGGCCCTGGAAGAAAAAATCCTTAGAAATGTTTTTAGCTGCTTTTAAAATTATTCTTGTGATTATGTACACGTCCGCGTGACATAATTACGATTATAAAAATTAAATCGGAGTATGCATTCGTACAACTTCTACCAACTTTCTTAATAATAAAATTATTACTAATATAGTCCTCTTTAATTAAATATAGTTATCTAGGCCGAGGTGTGCCATTCATAATTGAAAACCTATGGCCCTCGTATTAATTTTTTGACTTAGATATTAAAAATGATATTCGTAGTTTGCTTTAGGCATGTTTAATATACCATCACGGTTGTGTACACGTTCGCGTCACATAATTACAATTCTAAAAACAAAACTGGAGTATGCGTTCGCGCAACTCTGGTCAAGATTTCTTAATAACAATAAAACATTTTTAATTGTGGACATGTTCGCGTGACATGATTTTTGACGCACCAAACAAATGGGTATACGTACGCATGACCTGTTTCAAGATAATTTCTTAATTAAAAGGCAAATGCACATAGGTTCTAAAATCAGTAATTAAACAATTTTAATGAGCCAAGTATAATCAAAGCGACCGTTCTAGAACCACAAAATTTGGCAGTGCCTAACACCTTCTCCCGGGTTAACAGAATTCCTAACCCGAATTTCTGTGTTTCACAAACATTAAAACATAGTCAAATCTCCTCAATTCGGGATTTTAAATAGGTGACTTGGGACACCATAAATTATCTCAAGTGGAGACTCTAATCTTAAATAATAATCGATTTTGATTTTCATTTAAATTGAAAAAACTCCCTTATACCATTCAGGGGATAGTAAAATGGAGGTGTGATACTTGTTATTCCCCCGCAACATGTTCCCCCTTCCCATCTTTAACTGCTAGTTTCTATTGTTATTATTTGCTGTATATGATTTAACTGCTTAGGTTTATTTGGTAGTCTTGTTCTAGTCTCGTCACTACTTCGCAAAGGTTAGGCTCGACACTTACCAGCACATGGGGTCGGTTTTGTTGATACTACACTCTACACTGTGTGTAGATCCCGGTACTGGAGCATTTGGGCCATAGAGAGGTTGCTGCCTCAGTCCAGCAGAGACCCGAGGTAGTCCTACAGATGTCGACAGTCCTTGGCGTCCCCTTCTATCCTAATTGCTTCTATTCTTACTTATTTCAGAGACAGGCATGTATCTTTCTTTGTTAAGACCCTATTTGTAGTATTCTTAGATAGTCCATGAGATTGTGACACTAGTTCTAGGTGGATTATGTCTATGGAATCGTATTTGTATTAAATTAAACTATTAGATTTCGTCTTCATAATTTCTGTTTATTATTATTATTATTCAGTCGTTGATCATATGTTAATTCGTAGTTGTTAAAAGGTTAAGGAAAAAAGGTGATAAAATCTTTAATAGTCGGCTTGCTTAGCTTTCAGGAGTAGGCACCATCGCGACTCCTGGGGGTTGGGAATCCGGGTCGTGACACCAAGCTCTAAATTGCAAAAATTGATGAATGAACATTGAACCCCCGACTTGGCCATTTCTGCCGTGTTAAGTCGCGTTTGCGACCTTACTATTGCATCTGCGGCTCCACACCTGCGGAAAAACCATTGCAGGTGCAAACTTCACTTAATTCCAAGGAATCCGTTTCTACAGAAAAGACAAAAAAAATATGTTTCTCTAAATTAGTTATTTTTTTTAAAATTCTCGACCGTATCCAATCTGCCCCAACTACGCATACCCGATCTCGTCTTTCAGAGCGGGATACATAGGCAACCCACAAAGGGTCCGGTCTTCCTAGTGAGTTTTAGGTCCTTGGTTTCGCGGGGTCTTAGTCAAATCTTGTATTTTTAGCCACATAGGTTAAATGTAGAAAAATTGTCATAATCATGTGTTGCATGTATCCAATAGGGAGTGTTATCGTCTCACATAGTGTTCTAGGTCTTTAACTTTATTTGGTCTTAATTTTCTCATACAAGTGTGGGTCTGCTTATCGGAGTTTAAGCATGACAGACACACCTGGACCATCAAATCAATATTGCTTATCCAGGAGTTGCTTTAGAAGATTTTTATTTTTAGTTATTATGTTTTGAGTCTATTGTTCTTTCTTATGTCATCTTTTACCTTCTAGTTTTGTACAGTAATGTCGAGTTTTGTTATTATACTTTCTATTTCGTATTTAAAAAAATGTCTTATAAATAATAAAAAAAAAAAGAACAGATTTTGCGTTTTATATTTCTGTTAGAAGTTTTCTTTAGAATAATAATTCTAGAAATTAAAAAAAAAAATTCTTTTGAGGTGGTTTTCCTTAGGAAGTTAATATTTAGAACTCTAAACAAAAAATTACTTTTATATTTCTTTTAGTATATTAAAATTAAAAATTCAAAAAAAAAAAGAATTTTCTTTTAGTACCTCATTAAAAGTTTTCTTTAAGATATTAATTCCAAAATTCAAAAATATTTTCTTTTAAGGTTCCTCTTTGGGAAATATAAATAAAATAAAAAAAACGTATTCTTTTTATTTTTACTAGAACTTTAGGACATTATACGAAGGAAAAAAACATATTTTATACTTTGTTTATCTTTAGAGTTTCTTCCTAAGGTAATCAAAAATTGAAATCCAAAAATATTTTTTTTTATCTTGTTCATTTCTCTTTACGAAATCTTTCTTCAGGGATATCAAATGAAAATTAAAATACATTTCTTTGCTTTATTTTATTTAGATTAACTTCCTAAAAAAATGAATGAAAAAATAATTTTCTCTTCTAGTATACTTTCTTAATAATCTTCCATAGAGTAACTGTTTCAAAAGAAAAAAAAAATATATGCCCGTTAAGCTTGAGTTTAGAATAGGCTATAGAATATTAAGTCTAGAAAATTCAAAAAAGAAATTTGTTTCTTTTATTTCCCTTTTCTTGTCAGAGTAGTCATTAAGGTAAAAAAAGAAGAAGAAGAGAACATTAGTTTGTTTCCTTTATTCCTTATCTTCCTTAACTACGCAAAGATCTAATTCATGCAGCGTCATAATATGTAGGCAACCTACATAGGGTTCAATCGAATTATTTTTTTTGTTTAAAAAAATCAAAAAAAAGAGAAAAGAAAAAAAAAGATGAAATTATGGGATGTAAGAAATGATAGGATAGAAAAGAGTGATAATTAAAATAAAAAAAAAGAGGAAGGAAAATGAGAAAGTCGAGAAGTGCTAGAAAAGAAAAGAAAATAGAAGATTGAAATGAACAAATTGGGATGATGCCAAGTGACCTTGTGATCCTCGAAGTCCTTCTTGAACCATTAATTGTTGCTAGGTGCATTATACGCAATGTGATATTTTAGATGTTAAATGGCCTAGCGCTAACACGATGACTTCATTTTGTTCCTCTTTGTTATCTTCATTATAACAGAAGGGTGGTTGGTTTGTGGTTCTTAAACTGGTAACTCATCCATACAACACAAGGTCAAATAGCAAGGTAACCCTGGTTAGCAAAGACTTGGACACAAGAGTTGTTGACCCGTCAAGGGAGTTTATGGAGTCGGAGTCTAAATTGAAAGGGGAGGTCCAAATGTTGAAACAGCAGATGGCAGAAATGTATCAGTCTTGGATCAGGAGTCATCCTCCACCTTCATTCCCCACTAACTACACTGAAAACCCTACAACTATCCCACCGTTATCACAAATCCAGATTCCCATTGCTGTTGATATCTCCCCGCAACCTTTTCATACTCTATCCGCCAAAACCACCTCATATCCCACTCCTTTAGCCACTCATACTCTTGTATCTCATCCTCTAGCTACTTTTCCTGGATCATCTAACGAGACTGTGTTCAAAGTCCCCGATGCCCAGCACTATGCTCTAGAACCAACTTTCAAAGTCTCGGATCCACACTCTTACAACCCTCATTTTGAGCCTCCCAGTGAAACTAAAAAGCCTGCTAAGATAGTGGAGCATGATGAGATATCTAGGAAGGTGAAAATCTTAGATCAGTCTTTAAGAAAAATGTAAGAGATAGGAAGCCAGATGAGCGTGGCTTACAAAGACTTGTGCTTGTTTCCTGATGTCCAACTGCCTGCTGGGTTTAAGATGCCAAAGTTTGGTTTGTATGATGGGCACGGAGATCCCGTGGCCCATTTGAGAGGTTACTACAGTAAGATGAGAGGCGTCGATGGGAAGGACAAATTATTGATGGCATATTTCAGTCAGAGTCTAAGTGGGGCAGCTCTAGAGTGGTACACCCTCGAAGACGTTAGCAAGTGGTACAGATAGGACGATATGGCTCAAGCCTTTGCCCGGCAATTTTAGTACAATATAGAAATTGTTCCGGATCCAATGTCCTTCACCAAGATGGAAAAGAAGCCTAATGAAATTTTTAGGGAGTTTGGGCTCAGATGGAGGGAACAAGCTGCTCAGGTCAGTCCCCCGATTGGTGAAAAAGAAATGGTTGACTTTTTCCTACAAGCCCATGGGATCACCTACTTCTGTCATTTGATCCCTGCCTTGGGTAAACCTTTCAACGATGTGGTAAAAATAGGAGAGATGGTACAAGAGGAATCAAATCATGCAAAATCATGAGTTATTCTGCATTGAGAGATACTATATAAGATATTAAGAACATCTCAGTAAGTTTGGGTGGAGGAAAGAGAAATAGAAAAGATGTTATTGAGCCCTGCCAGCGACAGGATCCAGTGGGCATTCCTGCTCAACGCTTTAAGCCTCAATATCTACCCCATGAATATCCCTATGCTCCAGATAATCCCCCCAATGCTACTTCTCTCCACAAAATCCCCAAAGTCATACCTCACCTTCCCAGTACTCTATCCACAATGCACTACCATATGCTCCACATCTATAGGGCCCGCGATGGCCTGCACCACTTTCATAAATGTCTTACCCGCCCCCTCAAGCATATCAACCACCTAACCGCAAAAGGTTCCAATTGAGACCAGAGTACAAGATGAAAAGGCAAAAGCAAACTCAAAAGACTTTCACTCCCATTGAAGAATCATGTGACAATTTGTTCCAAACTATCATATTGATCTGATGCCCCAGGTCACAACACAAAAAAGTGTTGGCATCTAAAAAGAGCAGTTAATAAGCTTATTAATGTAGGTGATATTGTCGTGCAAAATCCAGATGTAGTAGACACTAGCCAAAGTCCATCTCCTACTCCTAATGAGATGCATATAGCAGGTATGATTTGTGTTGAAAAAGAATATGAGAATTCTTCTGTGATCCTTGGAGGACCTTTTGCCGCAAAGCTTTCAGCACTATCAATCTTGGTTCCGGAGGTTGATCTTAAGAACGACCTGGCAAAAGGGACCCAAACACAATTTGCTAAAGTCAATATGATGAAGACTTGCGAAGGTCCTAGTACTGTTGATGCAGAACTCAGTGGCTAGGATGTTGAGCTTGGTGATTGGAAAGATGCTCCTTTCGTGGCTAGCTGGGAAGGAGCCTTGGTAGTTTATTTTGTTGTCATTTCTGTTGTCTGGGGTTATTTTAGGATTGTAATCCGGATATTGTCTTGTGACTCAAACCCTTCTATCCTTCTATTGTACCTACTTTGTTTAGTCGTAGTAACTCTTTTAGTGTTTTCTAGGTTTGTTCCAGGGTGGTAACCCCAGTTTATGTTATTCAAACTCTTTCACCGTCTGTCTAATGCAATTCTCCAATTTTTGTTTTTTTGGGTCATTTTTTGTTTAGTTCTCTTCTCCTTTTATAGTTCTCTTTATGCTGGCTCTACTGACATGACATGCACGCATAATTCTAGGCCTGGTCTTAAAAGTTAGTTTATTCATGACGCAATAAAACAAGTTTGGAGATGACATGAACATTTGAGGGAAATAAGTACAAATTTGGACATTTTGAGATCATTTAAAGCCCGAATTGTGTGAAACTGGGGCAAATGGTTTGGAAGTTAAGAGGAAGACAAGAATTTGTTACAAGAAAGTTCGTCCCAGCCAATTTGAAGCAAGCAACTTTCAGTTCAAGTGCATCTCAAGTTACAAAATAAATCAAAGGGAGTTTGCTCCAAACTGACGGAGCACATCCATTTTGAAGAAGAAATCACCCAAGAAGAGCTCTGTACTTGACAAGGCACTAAAGAAAGGTGGAAGGCATATCTGTGATACCAACGCCGGTGCTGCAAACAAAATGAGATGCATGATTTTCATTTTTTATCTTCGGGTTGCTTGTGTTACACTTGGTATTCTTAGATATTGGGAGGCCCTCTTTCTTCTATCTAAACACTTTATCCTTTGTTAACCCTTTTGAGTCTTATTTGTTTTCTTTAATACCCCTCTTTTGGAATCAGTAGCAAAGTTCAGAAACATAGATATATAAGATAAATAAAGAAGAGCAAAGAGGAAAAAGAGAATAGGAAAAGAGAAAAGAAATTGAAAAAAAATAAGTAAAGGAAAAGAAAGAAAAAAAAGAGAAGAAAAGAAAAAAAAAAGAAAAAAAACAAAAAGAAAAAAGAAAGAGGAAAATAGTAACAAAAAGTAGTCTCATGAACTACGTTCGACCTGATTCCTTTTAAGGATATGTAGGCATGTCTCACGGTTCAGTCCCATCAAAATAAAATTTGAAATTTCCCAAGCAAGGAAAATAGGGCAGAAGTTGCGGTTTTGTAAAAAGATCTAATTCCAAAAGTTGTAATTCTAAATCCATTGAAGTTGTTTTAAGTTATGATATCCTTTCTTGTTATCCAAAAGCCATATTACAGTCTAATAAAGATCTCCCAGATAATCTTTGAAAGTGCCGAGCTAGACATGCCAGGAGCATATGATGTTTTACTATAGTTAATGCCTTGTCATATGTGGAATCAGAGGAAATAAAAAAGAAAAGAACAAAATAAGAGATTCTTATTGGTGAAAACCTTCACAGGCACCATGAGATGATGGTGAGTTGGGAGAAAGAACAAAATGAGAGAGGCTTGATGGTGAAAACCCTTTCGGGCACCACAAGTCGAATGAGGATTGTGAATCAGCTAGGATGATCGGAGCATTGAAGCCCAGTTTGTGAAGATGGTACAAAAAGAGTTGAATATTAGACTTTCTTGACAGATTAGGCCATTAGTCCAAAAATGTGTTTCATGATCATTAGAGTTGGTATCCACACATGATAAGTTTCTACTTTGTAGTTTTCTTGCTAGATCTCATGTCTTTCCATTGTTCCATACTCTACTACCTTTGTTGTTCAAGTTCTCTTTTGAGTCAGTATGGTCAACAAGTGATAAATTGCTTCAAAATATGCTACCAGCTTTCCAATTGTACAAAGCAGAGTCTGGCTAGCACATCAAAGTGGTATAAATCAAGAAAGCGCAATATGCGTACTGAGTTGGTAATAATCAACATGCTTTGGGATTCATGTGAAATACAAAGGTTCGGTATAAGTCAATTCATGAGCAATGTAACAGATAAAAGTTATTGGGTTTGAACGAATCAAAGGTATTTTTTGTGATAAGGTTGATAGAGAAGGTGGTTAACCAATAACAAGCAAGTTTTTCCAAGTGGAAATCAAAGATTATCATGGCAAGTGAAGGAGCAACACACCTCGAGGCCAGTGACCTATGTTAGGAAAGAACAACAAGCGCACTGAGTTGGTAAAAATCAACGTGTTTTGGGATTCATGTGCAATACAATGGTTAGGTAAATGTCAATTCATGATCAAAATGCAAGAGATAGAGGATATTGTGTTTGAACGGATCAGAGGTTTTTTCTGTGATAAGGGTGACAGAAAAAGAGGTTAGTCAATAAACAGGCAAGGTCTTTCAAATTGAAATTACGGTTATCATGCCAAGTGAAGGAACAATCATCCACAAAGTCAAGGCCACAACCCAACCACCACTTTTAAACTCACAAGTTTTCTTTGTTTGAAACAGGGACGAAGTCTATGTCCAAATCAAGCTTGGAAGCCTGAATTTTTAAGTACCGTGACCAAATTTTGTCAACACAAAGGCTGTGCGAGAAGGTTTTTACTTGCAGGTGCAAACTGAGGCAGAACAATTTTGTTCGTTTTGTTTGTTTTGATTGCAGGCAACCACATGGAAAACAAGGGAACACAGAAAGTTTTAAAATCAGGCGACCACCTGGAGAACAAGGGAAAATAGTTCAAGTTTCAAGGGAAAACAGTTCAAGTTTCGAAGAAGATAGTTCGAGTATCGGCAGTCAGGCGCCCACCTGGAGAACAAGGGTAGACAGTTCAACTTTCAAAGGAAAGCAGTTTCAAAGAAAGACCGTTCAACTTTAAACAATCAGGCGCCCACCTGGAGAACAAGGGAAGACAGTCCAAGTTTCAAGGAAAAGTAGTTTCAAAGGAAGACAATTCAAGTTTCAACAATCAGGCGCGTACTTAGAGAACAAGGGAAGACAGTCCAAGTTTCAAGGAAAATCAGTATCAAAGGAAGACAGTTCAAGTTTCAGCAATCCGGCGCCCACCTATAGTACAAGGAAAGATAGTTCAACTTTCAAGGGAAAGCAGTTTCGAAGGAAGACATTTCAGGTTCAGCAATCAGGCGCCCACCTCGAGAATAAGGGAAGACAATTCAAGTTTCAAAGGAAAGCTGTTTCGAAGGAAGACAGTTCAAGTTCAGCAATCAGGCATCCACCCGGAGAACAAGGGAAGACAGTTCAAGTTTCAAGGGAAAGCAGTTTCGAAGGAAGACAGGTGAAGTTCAGCAATCAGGCGCCCACTTGGAGAACAAAGGAAGACAGTTCAAATTTCAAGGGAAAGTAGTTTCGAAGGAAGACAGATCAAGTTCAGCAATCACGCACCTACCTGGAGAATAAGGGAAACCATTTCAAGTTTTAAGGAAAAGCAGCTTAAGTTGCAAGGTAAAGCTATTCGAATTTCAAGCAATCAGGCGGCCACCTGGAGAACAAGGGAAGACAGCTCAAGTTCCAAGGGAAAGAATTTCGAAGATCAAGCAATCAGGCACCCACCTGGAGAATAAGGGATGATCATTCAAGTTTCAAGGAAAAGCAGTTTCGAAGGAAGACAGGTCAAGTTCAGCAATCAAGTGCCCTCCTGGAGAACAAGGGAAGACAATTCAAGTTTCAAGCGTAAGCTGTTTCAAAGGAATATACGTCAAGTTCAGCAATCAGTCACCCACCTGGAGAATAAGGGAAGACAATTCAAGTTTTAAGGGAAAGCAGTTTCGAAAGAAGACAGTTCAAGTTTGGCAATCAGGCCCCGACCTTGAGAACAAGGGAAAACAGTTCGAGTTTCAAGGGAAGAAGTTCAAGTTTTGAAGGAAGACTGTTCAAGTTTCAAGGGAAAGCAGTTTCGAAGGAAGACAATCCAAGTTCTGCAATCTGGCGCCCACCTGGAGAACAAGGGAAGACAGTTCAAGTTTCAAGAGAAAGCAGTTTTGAAAGAAGACAGTTAAAGTTCGGCAATTAGGTGCCCACCTAGAGAACAAGGGAAAACAGTGCAAGTTTTAAGGGAAAGTAGTTCACGTTTCAAAGGAAGACAATTCAAGTTTTAGCAATCAGGCGCCCACCTGGAGAACAAGGGAAAACACTTAAAGTTTCAAGGGAAAGGAGTTCAAGTTTCCACGAGAGAAAGTTAAATTTTTGGCAATCAGGTGCCCACCTGGAAAATAAGGGAATTCACTTCAGAATGCAATTCAAGTCAGCAATAAAAGAAGCTCGCGGCAAGAATGTGAGTCGACAGTCCGAGATGATCATCAGAAGTTAGTCACAATCCAGAAAAAAAGCAACAAGTGAATCCAAATGGAGAAGTTGATAAAAGATGTGAGCTGCTTAAGACATGGCTGAGGTCACAAGCATTGCATGCCCTATCTTAATCCAAAAAAGCTGAAGAAGAATGAACTAGCACCTGCAGTTAGCAAGCGCCAAGATTCAAATCTAAAGTCTGCATGAAGAACCATTTAAGACTCAAGATCAAGCTTCAGATGACTTATAGATACGAATCTTGTAACTCATAGTTGACAGGCTTATTTAGTCTTTTTTATTTTGATTTTGATGTAATAATAGGACTGCTGGCCGAAACCTCGACGGAACAACACCTTGATCGGCTCTTTACCTCGCAATACTCTATCACCTCATTCACTTCTGAACTACACGTGGCATGATTTCTTTATAGCCAAGGATATGTAGGCAGCTCAGATACCAATGCTCGGTCACATTCTCCTTTCTTTTTAATTGTTGGCCTCCCTAAATAAGGGTCGGGTCAAAAAACCTGTCTTGTCGTTCTTTGTCTGAAAATACTTTTTTTTTCCAGTCAAAGAGGGGCAGCTCTAGACATGTGATTTTTGACCATTCCCAAGTTTTTATATATTTTAGCATGTAAATATTTAGTTTAAGCCTAATATAGTTATTTCAACTAATTTTGACTCTTTTACTTTATTTTGTCACAAAAAAAAATTACAAAAATAATTTCTTTATTTAGTTAATTAATATTTTTATCTAGTTACTTTTAATTTATCTACTTTATATAAAATTTCAAAAATACAAAATAGTTCCACTTTATTTTTAGTAATATTATTTTAATTTTTTGCAATAATTTTAATCTAATTCCATTTTTATCTTTGGTATAATATTTGAAAAAAATACCAAAAAAATAGGTTTATTTTAACGGTTAGTCTTATTTTTTTATTTAAGTAGGATTAATTAGTAAATAAGGTAGTATTTCAATCTTGTTCAAAGAGAAAGAATACAATTTAGGCTCAAATAACCCATTTTCTAGGCCTAATTTTTGGATCTAGCCCAAATTTTCAAGCCCATAATTCCTAGACCCATACCTCTTAACCTAAAAAAATCCTATAAAAAAGCTAACAAAAGAGACCCTAGACCCAACAGACCTATACACTCAAAAAAGACTAGATTCGCTGATAACACAATAGACCCCCACCCCCATCGGTTCTTCTTTTCTTCTTCTTCCACAAGGAGCAACAACCATAAACAAAAAATTCCCTCCATCAACTACCTTCTTGTTTGACTCGAAAGTTAATTAATACCTTACAAGCAAATACAATCGAAAAATAGATCAAAGGTAAATCGTAATCTAAAATAATAAGACCTAGAAATGTGAATAATATCTTTTATTGCTTTTGATAGGTTGAGTGTTCTAGAGAGTAAAAAGTAGAGAGAGAGAGAGAGAGAGAGAGAGAGAGAGAGAGAGCTTGTATTATAAAAGATCCTATCCCCCTTTACAACATTGGGATCCTCCTTTATATAACAGGAGAACCCCCTCGAAACAATAAAATAATACAAAGATAGGTCACGTGTCCTCGAGGGGACGATGAGACTTAGGAGCACGTTTTCCCTCTGACCTTCTGAGGTCGTACCCTCACTACGACTATTGTTTAGTCATGGGTCGTTGCTGTCCTAATGGGCAGAATTTTGGCCCTATACAGTTAGTCCCTCCGTTCTTTGGTGACGTAACGAAGTGCGTCGCCTATGGATGGAACCACGAACCGTGTGCTGGGAAAATTTTGATCATGTTTGGAGATGACGACATGAAGGGGCGACCATTTGAATCTTTTGATATATTAGCGTGAAAACCCTGTCACACCTCCTTTCTGCGCTGCCGCACCCCGCGAAGGGCGTGGTGGAAGGGAGTTTTTCCAATTAAAGGACAATCGAAACGGGATTTATT
>MU698409.1:4740-17432 GCA_026770625.1 Nicotiana glauca
CCGTACCGATCTGCGAGACTCTACCAACCCTCCTCATGGCTCGTGAGACCTAGTAACCTAGGCTCTGATACCAACATGTCATGACCCAATTTCCTAACCCGGTCGTGATGGCGCCTCTCGTGAAGACAAGGCCAGCAAACTATCCCAAATCGTCTCTTTAACAATTATTAAACATAAATGAATATATAAATACAGCTTAATGACAATAATAACTAGTGTTTATAGCCCAACTACCGGGGTGTCACAAGTCACGAGCATCTAAAGAAAAACTGAACACAACTACAGGGCCAATAATATACAAAATTAAATTCTGAAATTCTAAAGACAATGTCCGGTGCCGCGAACGCTGGCGGTCACCTTGCTCAGCTACAATGGCAAAATCTCCAATCAGCTCAAAACCCGCTACTGGGTGAACAAGTACCTGCATCTGCACACGAGGTGCAGGGAGTAAAGTGAGTACTCCAACTCAGTGAGTAATAAAAATAAATAATGACTGAAAGCATGAAATCTCATAAAGGCACAAATAATGCTATCACAAGCAGTAAAAATCAGTTACACAATAAAACTATGAAGTAACAGATAGTTCTCTTTTTTTTAAAAACAGTGAAGACACTTAATTTCAACAAGTAAGGGAAATAATCAGAAACTTGCCCTCGGGCTCAATATCAAATTTTCAATACAATATCAGCCCCACGGGCTCACTCCCAACTCACCAACTCATAACATCAGCCTCTCAGGCTCACTCCCAACTCACAAAACACAACATCAGCCTCTCGGGCTCACTCCTAACTCACAAAACACAACATCGACCTCTCGGGCCCACTCTCAACTCACTTGGGTACCCTACGCTCACTGGGGGTGTGTACAGACTCCGGAAGGGCTCCTACATCCCAAGCGCTATATCATAAGGCCTTAAAGCCTTCACACATCACACTCGAGGCCTAAAAGCCTCCTCAATAACACTCGAGGCCTGGAAGCCTCCTCACATAACACTCGAGGCTTGTAAGCCTGCTCACATAACACTCGAGGCCTGGAAGCCTCCTCACATAACACTCCAGGCCTGGAATCCTCCTCATATAACACTCGAGGCCTGAAAGCCTCCTCACATAACACTCGAGGCCTGGAAGCCTCCTCACATATGGCCCTCGGCCTCAATCAGTCCAGAAAATAATCAGAAGCCCCTTGGGCATCAGTAAAACAATGGTGCTCAGCTCAAACAACATTAAAAATATCATTTAAATATCAAGTGGACTATAAATGTAGCTGAGTTCATGAAATGGTATAATTCAGTTGGACTGAGATCAAGTAATATTTCAATTAGTGAGGAAAAAAATCAATGATGGAAATTTACAAAGGATTTCAAATAGTCGGCACGAAGCCCAAGTATGGCAATAAGCCCAAATCATAGTGAAAAACATCAAGTATTTATCAAATACGCGGTAAAATATCAACCATGATGGACCAAGTCACAATCCCCAATAGTAAATGACTCTGCACCCGTAATACAACGCGTGTCACCTCAACACAGCACTACGTTGTGCAAATCTGGGGTTTCAAACCCTTAGGACATCATTTAAAATCATTACTCACCTCGAACTGGTGGAATTCCTCGCTCGCGACGCCCTTTCCGCTCAAATTGGCCTCCACGCGCATCGAATCTAACCAAAATGAGAGCGAATACATTACAATATGCTAAGGGAACACCACCCACTCGATAAAAATCGAAAAATATCAAGAATCTCGAAATTTGCAAAACCCGAGCCACCGGCCCGCTTCTCAAAAAATTATAAAACTTATATTACCGGATTCCTTGTCTCGCCACGAGTCCATACATACCAAGAACTCCCAAATCCGAGCTCAAATGACCTATTGAATTCCAATTTGAAATATTAAAACTCAAGCCCTATCTTAACCCCCTTTTCAATGAATTTCCACCAATTTTCATGTAAATTCTACCATAAACTTGAATAATTAGGCCACGGAACTTACCTCCATTTGATTCTCAGTCAAAACCCTCGAAAATTCTCGCCCAAAGCTCTCCAAGATGATCAACAATGGAGGAAAATAACCCCCCAGTCGCGGATGAAATGCCATTTTAAAACCCTTCTGCCCAGGCCGATTTTTGCTTCTGCGGTCCACTGACCACACCTGCGGTCACGCTTACGCGGCAATTTTACCGCTTATGCGGTCCAACTCAAAAACTCCTGGGACCGCTTCTGCGATCCAAACACCGCTTATGCGGTTTCCCCTCGACCGCTTCTGTGGTCTAAAATCCGCTTATGCGGACCAGCTTATGCGTCCAACCTTCCGCTTATGCGGAACTCCCCTGGGCCACTGACGATCGCTTCTGCGGCTCCCCCTCCGCATCTGCGGAACTGCTTAAGCGGCTCCTTTTCCGCAAATGCAAAAATACCAGAAGACAGAAAATTCTGACTGCAACAAAGGCTTCAAACTCCCGTTTAACCATCCGAAATCACCCCGAGGCCCCCGGGACCTCAACCAAAAACACCAACACATCCAACAACCTTATTCAAACTTGTTCCAATCCTCAAAACACGTCAAACAATGCTAAAACCAATAAAACACATCAGATTCAAGCCTAGTTTTCATCAAAACTTTCGAAATGCGCATTCAATAAAAAACCCGACCAACGACGTCCGAATGACCTGAAAATTTGCAGACATATCCATGATCACCTAACGAAGCTGCTGCAACTCTCGGAAATCCATTCGGACCCTCGGATCAAAATCTCACTATCAACCAGAATTCGCTAAAATTCAAACTTCGCCAATTCAAGCCTAATTATACACCGGACCTCCAAATTCAATTCCGATCACACTCATAAGTCACAAATTATCCCCCGAAGCTAACCAAATTACCGGAATTCACATCCGAGCCTTCTAACTATATAGTCAACTTCCGGTTGACTTTTCCAAAACAAGCTTCCTTCTAAGGGACTATGTGCCTCATTTCCAACTAAAACCAATTCAATTATATCCGATCAACTCAAATACTGATATTGAAACATAGAACAACATAATATGGGGGAAACGAACGGTAACTCACGTGACGACGGGCCGGGTCGTCACAATTTTGTTGTTCCTTCATATAAATAAATATTTAAATCTTCACGTACTATTGTTAACGTGCAACACACGTTCATAGATACTAGTAGCAAATAAATTTAAAGACGAGCATTGCACTACGACTTTTTATTTTACCAAAAAAGATTACAATAGAGGGGAGATATTATTAACCTTATTGCAATAACACTAGAATTTTAAAATAATTAAGTAACTTATAAAAGTAAAGTTGCTACTCCGGAGAGAGCTACAACCATTTTATTTATGAATAAAAAAACAACAATTTTATTTTAGGAATACCCAACTTTCCCCCCTTGCTACTGAAGCAGTCTTGTTGAAAGATTTCAGAGCCAACTTTATATTTTATCATGTAATTTCTCCACAACACTGATCAAATTTGACACCTTCTCATACTGCCAAAGAAAAAAACACATAAAAAATAATAATTAATATATATGGATATTTAATGAGATGAAAATTAAAGATGAAAACTAACCTCAGATTCCAATTGGGCAATCTCCATGGTTTCAATATGTTTCTTGTGTTCTTCACTACAAGTACATGTTGGAATTTTCTTCAAACATTCATTCAGCAATTTGTGTTCTAGAAGGAGCATTTCATGATTGAGCTTAAGTACCTTATTTTCCAACTTTGCCCTAAGATTTGAAAGCACCATAAAAGCTTTATGAAGATTGTAAATTAAATAACATGCAAAAAAGAAAAAAAGGAAATTGAAAAGAAACTTACCTGATAAGTTCTAGTTTTGAACTAGAACCCTGATTTCCAGAAGCCATTAGTTAGAAAATAGAGCAAATTAAGATAAAACTTTTTTTTCTCTCTTGAATTTGCTATATGATAAGTTGCTTCTCATGAATAGAGGAGAAAGCCCTTTAAATAGATGGTTTTCATAATGTTCTTACCAAATATAGTTTGGAAAGTTCATATTATCATAATATGAAATTAATAAATTCTTAATAAGTGGAATATCTTGAGAAAATGGTAACAAATTGATTTTATTATTCAATTTTCATGAGATTAATTGAATGTAACCTAAGAAGGCGTAGATTGAAACTTTAGATCTTGAAATGTAGTTTTTTAGGAACAAATTTAAAATTTGGCAACTACTTTCCAAATGTTGGTACATAACCAAATACTGTGAGTGCCAAATTTGAGTTCAAATTAGGATACCGCTTATATATGAAAAACTCTAGGTACGCAACTAAAGTTGGACATGCCCGACTCGAAAAAACTTGGAAATATATGTAATAGTATCACGATACATATTTTCCACCCTCAGTAATGACACCTACTAGTGAAAGTTAGGCAAGCCAATCAACTGAATTATTTGCCTTATTTTCATTTTTAAATTTGTTAAAAGTTTTTTTTTTTTTGGCGAAGAATTTTTTTGTTTATTTCACCATAGAACAGTTACAAGTTTGCCTCGTCACTTTCTTTCCTATTCCTTCCTATATACAATATATTAACTACGTATTCCTTGGTATCAAACAAAATACATTTCTTCATATTTATCTATTCTGCTATAGCTGCATGATCTTCTCAATCCATCCTCTTTCCTGCATACTTGTTTTACTCTTCATATAGGTAATCTTCCGCAACCTGCACTCTTGTTTTATATTTCTTACTGTGTATGTAGGTGTAGGGAGTTTGGACTCCCATATTACAGTGTTTCTTGCTTTCCATATCCAGTACACCAAAGCAGCTAGTATAGCAGTGGCTATTTTTCTGCATCTTCTCCCTTTCAGTGATCTGGTCACTCTTCTCCATAATCCTGCTAAGTCTGTCTTTTGGATTCCTATCTTCATCCATTGTAGCACCTCTCTTAGGCATTGTTGAGAATATGCACATTCAAAGAATAAGTATTGTGTAGTCTCCTCTCCTATTCCACACATTGGACACTTATCATCTTGACTGATACCCATACCAAATAATCTTGATTTTGTTAGCAACCATTGAAGCATCATAATCCAGCAGATGAAACTGTGCTTGGGTAAATTCATATGATTCCATACCCATCTTCTCCATCTCCAGCTTTCCTGCTCCCCCATTCTTCATTTGTATCCCCCTTTTATTGTGTACTCTCCATTGGCACGGCTCCATAAGCACTACTAAAAAAATCAGGGTTTAACGACGGACAAAATCTATAGCTAAAACTCAAAAATCCATCGCTAATCTCATTTAGCAACGGATTATCAAAAGATTCTGCTAGCAACGAGCATTTTAGCGACAGATTAGAGATGACGTTCGTAGCTACTTTCAGTTTTTTTTGTAGTGAAGTTCTGAGTGTAGCCAGGAGCAAAAATTTCTTTAACTTTGCAAGTTTTCTTCCAATACCAGCATACATCAGTAGGGCATTTGTACTACCACCAGTCTATCTCTTTTAAGTAGACATTGTTGATCCATTTTACCCATAGGTTATCAGCTTTTTGGGCAATATTCCATGCATATTTTGCTATGGTAGCTTCATTCCGTTTGATCATTTATGTTATCCCCAATCCTCCTTCATGTTTTGCCCTGCAAACTATATCCCATGCCACTAGAGGTGGTTTATTTGTGACAGGTTTCCCATCCCATATAAAGTTTCTACACATAGCTATTATACTCTTTAGCACCTGCTTTGGGATAAAAAATATTGTTGCCTAATAGCTGTGAATATGAAGTAGTACTGAGTTAACATGCTGCACCCTTCCTGCATAAGAGAGATGTCTTGTCCCCCATCCTTTGATTCTGGTTGCAAGCTTATCTATTAGTATTTCACAATCTATTTTAGATAGCCTCTTAGTTGATATTGGTACACCAAGGTACCTAAATGGTAGATTTTGTTTCTGATATCCTGTTATTTCCAACAAATCCTTCTGGTGATGGCTTGGCATATTGACACTGAAGATGTTTGATTTGTTTGCATTTGTAGTCTGGCCCGAACATTCTGAGAAAGTTTTCAAGCCTCTTAAAAGCAGTAGCACTGATTGAAAGGTCCTTTTACTAAAGAGGAGCACATCATCTACAAAACACAAGTGGTTCAGCCTCAAGTGTTTGCATTTAGTGTGAAATTCAAATCACACCTGCTCTACAACTACATTCATTATCCTTGTGCACAGGACAAAGATCAGAGGGGATATGGGGTCCCCTTATCTAAGTCCGCTTTCCCCTTTTATGCTTCCATATAAGCCTCCATTGGTTGCAATTTCATATTGCACTATTGTAATACATGTCATGGTCCATTTGATAAATTGTTGAGGGAATTCCAGTGCATGCATCATCTCAGCGAAAAACTCTCACTCCACTATGTCATAAGGTTTCCTCAATTCTATTTTTATCAAACATACAAGTACTGGTAGTTTGTTTCCTGTTATACAATCTTACTAAATCTTGGCATATTAAGATGTTCTGAGCAATAGTCCTTCCAGCCACAAAGGCAATTTGGTTGGGGGATATAATTCCTGGCAATACTGTCTTCAACCTGTTTGTTAGCATCTTGGATATTACCTTATATATTGTATTACAACAAGCTATAGGTTTGTAATCTACTACTGATTTTGCATGGTTTGATTTTGGGACTAGTGTTAGCATAGTGCTATTCCATGCCTTCAACAATTTCCCAGTTTTAAAGAATTCCATCATTCCTGCTTCAAGATTCTCCCTTATTATTTCCCAGCAATCTTTGAAGAACTGACTTCCATACCATCCGGACCAGGTGCTTTATCTCCTGCTATCTCCCACAAAGCTTGCTTCATCTCCGTACTTGTGTATTCTTCAACCAACATCCTCCTTTGTTCTCTTGAGATCACAGGTCCTCTTTTTACAGTTGCACTGCATACCCTTCTTCTACTTTCAACTTTAGTACCTAGTAGATTAGAGTAATACTTCACAAAGGCATTGGTAATCCCCTCTATATCAGTGCTAATATCCCCTTGTGTATCCTTTATAGTAAAGATTCTGTTAGCATTTCTTCTAGCTTTCAACATGCTATGGAAGAACTTTGTATTCATATCTCCTAAGTTCAGCCAATGTGTTTTACATTTCTGCTTGAGATACTGATTTCTTGTCAGGTTCCAGTATGAGTATTCCTTAGCTAATCTTACCTCTTCTTCAATCAAGCTTATGTTTAATGGATCCTGCTGTAATTTCTTTTGACTCTCCTCTAACATCACTTTTGCCTACTCAGCTTTCCCTTCTACATCCCCAAATTGAGATCTCCTTATTCCTTTTTAAATAGCTTTAATTCTGTTCAATTTCCCCACCAATCTATACTGCATTGTTCCTGTACTCCCCTTTTTCCAGCTAGCTTCCACTTGTTGATTGAAATCAGTAGCTTGACTCCAAATGTTGTAGTATTTGAATCTGTGCTGGCCAATTTGATGTCCTTGATCCCAATTAATCAGAGCTAGATAGTGGTCCATGAGACCTTCATTTCCAAAGTGAACTTCTGAGGTTGGTAATTTCATCACCTAGTCTCTATTCACTAGCACCCTATCAATTCTTCTATAGACTCTACTGGTGTCTCCATGCTTATTGTTCCATGTTAAAAAGGATCCAGAGGATTTCAGTTCTAGAAATAAGCATCTCCCTACGCACTCTTTAAACTCCTTTATTTCTAAAACTGTGATAGGGCTCCCTACCCTTTCATCTCTATTCAATACACAATTGAAATCTCCCATGATTGCCCATGGTTTGTTAGTGACCCCATGGATATTCTCTAACTTTTGCCATAGTTGTCTTCTTAGAGCTTGGTCATTATAGCCATATACAAATGTAACCTGAAATTTCTGCTGAGTCCCTCTATGTTCTACCTCACAATGAACTATTTGAGCTGAGACATCAGTGATGTTTATACTGAAAATGCTTGGCTTCCAAAGCACCCATTTCTCCACCCTGGATGATGAACTAAGTTGTGACTAAAGGACCAACATTACAAAGGTTAAGAGAAGTTAGAGATGCTTTTTGCCTCTTAATCTTTGTCTCCAGGAATCCAAACAGGCCTACCTTAGTATTATGTAAGAAGAGGTTCATTTCTTTCTGCTTTTCCTGCCTATTTAGACCCCTCACATTCCAAAAACCCAATTTATCCATTAGGGGTAGGGATTGTACCTCCCCTACCCATTCCTGGACCCAACTCTCTTTTCCTTTTTACTCCTCTCTGGTAACTTGTTGTTGAACTGTTTTCCCCTTGTTGAGTACTTTCTCCTTGTGTAACTCCTTTAGCTTTATTTTTCCTGTCTGTTATTGCGTGCTCTTTATTACTCTCCCATGCATTCTACTACTCTTCATGGTCCTCCAGTGTTGAAAAAAAGTTTCTTACTGGCATTATAATCTGCTTTTGTAGAGCTTTCCCTTGTACTTCTTTTGTTTGTTGTTCCATGCTTTCCCCTGCTATAGCTGGCTTTTCCTTTTGTTCTTTCTTCTCCACATGCTTCCATTCTTTCCTTACTTGTTTTGTTTTTTGTTGTACTCTTCTGCATTGCTGGTCTGTATGGCCAAATAGTTTACATTGTTGACACATTGTAGTCTTCTATTCTTACTCTATTTCCTGTTCAATTATTTTTCCTACTTCATTCTCAAACATCACTGAATCTAGATATGTTTTGTTCAAAGGCACCTCCACCATCACCCTTGCATCCATGAGCTTCTCCTTTCTCGTTGTTGCTATATCAGCTTTCATAGGTTTCCCCACAGTTCCGCTATTTTTGTTAGAGCTGCTTGCCCCCAGTATTTTAGATCTAAGCCCACTAATCTAATCCATATAGGTACCTGTTCCACAGTTACGTTGGTTATCTCCATTCTTGATTTCCATGACTCAATTATTACTGGTTTTCGATCAAATATCTGCACTCCCCCTTCAATTGACTTTTTGCAACCTTCATTACTGTAGAATCTAACCATGTATACATTTTTTTTAATTTAAGCTACCTTATCAATCCCCATATCTTTCCATATGCGGTTAAAGTATCCTTCCACCACTATTAATGGTGGATTTGATCCCAGTATAAAGCATACAACCGTTGTTTGCCAGTATTCTATTTCCTCTTTCACATCTTCCATCGTTATTTTGACATTAGCAGTAGGATTCACTTCTTCTAGGTCAAATCCCTCAGTTACTGGTGTATTTCCAACTATTTTACTCTAGGATTTCCCATTTGTACCTAGGGCTTGAATTTTACCTATCGGTTCCTCCTCAATTTCCACCTTGTCTGCCCATGATTGTTCCCCCTAGACTGTAATTGATTGTTAATATACTGTTGCTTAGTTATTTGCGTACCTATCAGAGTTTCCATTAGTGTCTGCGTTGATCCCACCATAGGTGTCTGCTTTAGCTCCAACAGAATTACTCCTTGTAGCACATTAATACTTTTGGTTTTCTTTGCATCTTCTGTTTGCGGAATTGCTCGCATGCTTGTATTCCTCTATTTATTTACAGTTTCTGGTTTCCCTCTCCCTCCAATACGTTTCTTTCTCGCCATTTTCAGCCTTAGCTGAGAGAAACTCTCATTCTAGAGAGAAAAAGTTTTAACAATTTAATCTTTGGATGAGACGAAAGTCATTTGTTAAAAGTTATAGGCCAACAGTTAATAATCAACAAAATTTAACAAGCGGAAGATTGAATTTCAAGTTTTAATAATCCTGCTAATACCATTCCATAACAAATCTACCCAAGATTGGTGTCACAACTTTACAGACGGTCTAAGAGTACTAGAAATAAAGGTCTGAAAGAAATAATAAAATACTGTCTCTGGGATTATATAAAAGAGACAGGAAAATAGATAGAGGGAGATGCCAAGGCCTGCGGACGCCTGCAAGACTACCTCGGGTCGTCTGATGAACAAGGAGTAGAAATCTCACTACGGTATGAAATCTATAGCACTGGAATCTGCACAAAAGAGTGCAGAGTATATTATCAACACAACTGACCCCATGTGTTGGTAAGTTCCTAGCCTAAACTCGGCGAAGTAGTGACAAGGCTCGGACCAGACTACCAAATAAACCTGTGTAGATAAATAATGTACAACGGAAAATAGAAGCAGAAATATATAGTCAAGGATGGGAGGGGGAAACATACTGCGGGAAAATACCAAATGGCAACATGAGGATAGCAGTTAAATATATGGAACACTACAATTCAATTATCAACAAGAATAAAAAATCAAACAAGTGCACGACATCACCCTTCGTGCTTTTACTCCCATCCTCACCATAAAAATCAGTATAAACTGCACGGCATCACCCTTCGTGCTTTTACTCTCATCCTCACCATAAAATTAATATAATCGGCATGGAATGGTACATCGTGCAGCACGGTATCACCCTTCGTGCTTTACACTCTTCCTCACAAAATAACACACGGCATCACCATTCGTGCTTTAACACTCTCTTACCAAAATAATGCACGGCATCGCCCTTCGTGCTTTACATTCTTCCTCGCCCAAACAACAAACACAAACAATAAGGGCAAGGAATAAATTCATCACAATAAAATCCCGGTAAGAGAACAATATAAAAACAACAACATCCGACAAGGGAAGAACTTTAAAAGCAACAACGTCCCTGCAAGGGATCAATACCAAAATCCTCTTCTCGTTTTCACATTTACTTCCAAAAATCACTTTACAACTTGAGCCAACACTCTTTAATATACAATTACAAATATTCTTTCCACAACCTTTGTTCAACAATAGCAACCACCACATTAAACATGAACAGTAGAAACGAAGTCACATTGATCATAACATAAGACTCACGGGCATGCTTGACACCATCGTATAGATACTTGTCACCATGCCTATACATCGTACTCAACAAATAACACATAGAAAATAGGACATAACTCCCAATCCCTCAAGCTAAGGTTAGACCATACACTTACCTCGATGCCTCAAACACAGTTTAAGCCTCAACTATCGCTTTTCCTCTTGATTCCACCGCCAATTCATTCGTATCTAGCCACAAGTTACTTAATTATAACAACAAGTGCTAAATGAATCAATTCTAATATATGGAAATAAGTTTCCTAAATTTTTCCCAAAAATTCAAAAATCGACCCCGGGCCCACATGGTCAAAACCCGAGGTTCGAACCAAAACCCGAGGTTCGAACTAAAACTCGATTACCCATTCACTTACGAACTCAAATATATAATTTTTTTTGAAATCAGGCCTCAAATCGAGGTCCAAATCTCCAAAATTTAAAAAATCTAGGTTCTACCCAAAACACCTAATTTTTCCCATGAAAACCTTTGATTTTGATTGAAATCACGTGAAAAGATGTTAAAGTTTGAAGAAAACGAGTTAGAAATAACTTACAATCTATTTGGAGAAGAAATTGCCTTTGAAAAGTTGCCTTAGAATGTCTTGGTTTTGAAAAGATATGAAAAATAGTTGAAAATGCGTCTAAGTGTGAATTTACGGGTCTCTGATGTCGCAATTGCGAACCCCTCAGAAAACTGGGACATCCATTTCCGACCCAATCAACTTTCCGGTTCCCTTCGCATTTGTGAGAGACCATTCAAAAATGCAAAATCGTATTTGCGAGAAAACAGTCGCATTTGCGACTAAGGCTGCCCTGGTCCACTCTTCGCATTTCCGAGATTTGTCGCATTTGTGAGCCAGGCTTCTCATTTACAAAGCCTGCATACCTGATCATACCGGCTGAAAACCTACAATTTTCCAAGTCCAAATTCCACCTCGTGGACTATCAAAAACTCACCCGATCCCTAGAGGCTCGAAACCAAACATGTACACCAACCTAAAAGCTTCATACGAACTTGCTCATGCACTCAAATCACAAAAATAACATCAACAATTATGAACTTAGCAGCAAAATCATGAAATTACTTAAGAACATTAAATTTTCCAATTTTTTCTCAAATAAGGTCTGATTCACGTCATTTCAAGTCCGTTTCTTACCAAATTTCACAAACTCATCTAAATCACATATAAGACCTGTATCGGGCTCTGGAACAAGTACGGGCCTGATACCATCAAATTTCAAACACATTTCAGTTTCAAAAACTCATATATTTTTCAAAAAATAATTTTTAAAAAAAAATCATTCTCGGGCTTGGGACCTCGGGCATAGGCCCAAGTCCTATATTTTCCTACGGACCTCCCAGGATCGTCAGAACATGGATCCGGGTCCGTTTGCACAAAACGTTGACCGAAGTCAACTTAAATTCATTTTAAAGGCAAAATTCATCATTTTTCACAGTTTTTCATATAATGGTTTTCTGGCTACGCGCCCGAACTGCGCACACAAATTGATGTGAGGTAAAAAGGAGGTTTTGGCCTCGAAACACTGAATTTGTTTCTAAAACAAATGATGACTTTTTGGGTCATCATATCCTCCACCTCTAGTAGGGGTGTACATGAGGCGGTTTGGTTCGATTTTTTATTAAACCAAAATCAAACCAATTATGTCGGGTTACTAAATTCATAATCAAATCAAACCAACATAAATTCATTTTTTTCGGTTTCGGTTTTAGTCGGTTTTTTCGGTTTTTTGGTTTTTTTCGGTTTTCCTTTTTAGTTATATTATTCTTGAAAAAGAGATCAAATAATCACCAATTATCTGCATGATTACTATTTTTCTTAATAATATATGA